>JAQMCX010000041.1:5166795-5230777 GCA_029814765.1 Acanthurus leucopareius | reverse complement strand
TATGAGTCACGACTCGGGGGCACGACACCAGCGGGCATACCGTGGGTCTGTCTCCTCCCCCTCCCCTCCACCCCCCCACCCCCCCACCCCCACCCCCCCATCCTCAATCTTCCACCCCATCTTTTCTGTCTCCCCTGTTTCCCCTCTTCCTTCATCTCAGCAGGGTGTATGTATGCGTGTGTGTGTGTGTGATGGGCTGGAGGGGTTGGGCGCCTTGTGACACATGACAGAGGTGGGCCCGAATTAGGGATGTGCCTGCAGGGGGGGTGGGGGTCTGGTGCTGAGGGGGAGGTGGGAAATCAGGGTGGAGGAGGGAGGGATACTGTATTTACTGTCTGTCCAGCTGAGACCTGATTAAGTTGACACTGCCAGGCCCTCTGCTCCATCATACACACACACACACACACACACACACACACATGCATGGATGACCAAGACACACACTGTTTTTTTCACATGAAGGCAAAGTACCCCAGGTGAGGAGGGATTTCTTTTTGTCCTTTAATAATGAACCTATACATGATTCAAGAGGTCACATATTCCAAAACTTGTGTATTGTGACCAAAGAGGCTGCAGTTTGCTTTCAAGTGCATGTACAGAAAAATGCCTGAGACATCAGATGATATCTAACTGAATATAATAAATTATAAAAAACTATTGTTTGTAACTGACCAGAAAATGTGACTTTTTTTGGGAAAATGACTAAATTATATTTACAGGGTGATAAAAATAATGAATACATTTAAAAGAAAGTTAAAATAATTAAATAACACTTTCATATTGCCAGACTGTGTACATGTTGTACAAAATACGAAAAAAGTTAGAGGTGTTATATGAAAACAAATTTGACTCTTAATAATGACAGAACTGTGTGTTAAAAAAATAAATAAAAGTAAAAGTAATCTTTTTGAATCTTTTACTTTTTAAGCTTTCACATAACTGTTTTCAAGTCACATAAATATATTCGAAATAATAGGAAAAGTGTAAGTTTGACTGATTTAATATTGACAAAACTGTATAGATGGGCTAAAAAAATATAAATAGATTAAATAAATAAAAAAGGAAAATATTTGTATTGTGAAAGACATAAAATGACAAAAGCTACTGAAAAAGCCTCTATAAACACACTGTGTTTGGGTCAGGAGGATATTGATCTACACTCAGGTTTTACATCGAATTTTGTGCACAGATACTGTTTTTTTCTTGTGAATATGGCTACTGTAGCATTTTATTATATGAAAGAACACTATATGACAGAAATACAAGTATTAAAATATACTAACATGTCATAAAACTATAGATTTTGTACTTTGAATCCTTCAGAATGACTTTTTTTTAAAACCAAAATTTTTCGCCTGGGGTTCACCTGGGGGCTTTTAATACTGTGGTGGCTCCTGCGGACAATATTGCTCTGAGATCCCAGAGGTGTCACCGAGGGCCCGATAACAGACAGAGGGATGTAATTAAAACAGGAGTAAAGATTTTTTTGTGTCTGAGACAAGCTGATCTTTTTATAGCGAATAATGGCCACTGAATGTTTGATGATTTCGTTTAAGGAGCCCTGCAAATTAACATTTTGCTGTGGTTCATAATTAAACAGACGCCAGAGTGACTAATTAAAGAGGTGCAGGCAAATTACATCAGATCCGCTCTTCAAAGTGACGAACTCGTGCACCTCTTCACCTCTGTTTGAGATTAAGAGGATATTTTCTGTTCTGCAGAAGGGGTGAACAGGATGCCTCATGGGACAGTAAACCAGTTAAAGATCCATTTTCTTAAAACGCTTTCAAGAAACGACACCAACACCCCATCTACTGAACAATTCCATCTTTTAGAATGATTTTTAAATTGATATTGTGTGTGAGAAAAACTGCTCTGCCGGTCAGTTTGTTCTTGTTCAAGGACACTTGGTGCTCAGGTCGCAGGGATCAGAGCAGGAATCATCCGCTTTATGGGATATTTTCTCCAATCACTGGGTCAGCCTGAGGCTTTATATATAGTAACACAGACACCTGTATTTTCAGACATCGCTGCTCCAGATATTCCAAAAATACATTAACTCTCCAAAATGTCCAACACACCAAAAATAATAAGGAATTATTACATTAAATGGGCTATAAGATGTAGCTAATGGCTGCATCCTGTGTTCAATGAGTTTGGGCCTGTTATGTCTCCATCTCATATGAAGCATTCTGCAATCTGTTTTCTGTTGACAACACATAGTTTTTCTAAGCAAACAATATTATCTTTGGCGTGCTACTTTTTTTTTTTTTTTTTTTTTACAGCTGAGGCTCAGTAATTTATGTTCCTCTCCTGCAACTTAATTGGGTGCTGTTTTGATTGGTTCAAACAAAATGGATCTGAGGAATTAAGTGTCAGCTTGCGGGGGAATTAATAGCTTCAATATCAGTTGGTTCAGGAAATGAAAAAAAGAAAAAGAAAGAATGAATTGGTGGCAAACTTTTGATAGAACATTCTTTTAAGTCTTTGTGATTCAGGAACGTATCAAGCGTTTTCAAGTCAAAAGGCTGTAATACAGTGAAGTCATGAGTCACTGATGTTAAAGTAAAAGTCCAGTTTAAAGCCTTTTTTAATACAGTCAAGTCCAAACTAAAGTTGCCCACACTTTTGCAAAGAAATACCCCCCAAAAAACTTTAGTTTAAATTAATATTCTGCACCAGTGATGTGTGACAGTGCTAATAGGTTCTACAACCATTTTACACCTCCGTCCCAGTGTGAAAGCAGCCTCCAACTCAAGGCCATGTAACACCATGTGAGGAGATGAAGAGATGTGAGCACTATTAATATGCTGCGCGGGGCCTAATGTGGGTATAGAGCAGAATAAGCACCCTTTGGATCCCCACTGAAAGACTGAGCAGGCTGGGTCTTGCATATGTTGCGGAGGAGCACACATTAGTAATCCTGCCAGCACACTTTTAAACTGGGTCAGTATCAAACACATTTGGGTGTGTTACCAGCATCTTGTGGCACTTCTTTACTAAACCAAACTGTGCACAACACAATGGGAAAACATAGCCTGCTGTGCTGGTGGAACTACTTCAAATAACCCTTGGAAAATGGAATAAAAAAAAATAAAAAACACATAAGGCAGAGGAAGGGAGGGATGTGTTTTGACAGACCTGTCACAGTGGTTGCACTTAAAAGGCTTGGCGCCGGTGTGTTTGCGGTAGTGCCTCGTCAGCTCGTCGCTCCGGGCGAATCGCCACTCACAGCCCTCCCACGAGCACTTGTACGGCTTCTCACCTGGGGGATGAAAAAAAAACCAAAACATACACATAAGTACCTGTTTTCCCACCCATCCACCAATCGCAAGCCTGTTTTGTCAGCATGCTTCTGTGGTCATGCAAAAAACCTCTGAAGCTCTGGTGAGAAAACGTAAATCCATATATTTGGTAACTTCAAGCTGATGTTTGATATATTTAGCGAATCTGAGGTCTGTAGAGACTCTGATTTAAAGATTATTTCCTGTTTACTGGGACTCTACAGGAGTTTGCATTCTATTTCACTGATAAAGATCCATATGCCTCCGTTTGTTTTGTTTTTTTTTGGGGAGGAAAAAAGGAAGAAGAGTCAGGCAATGTTTAACACTAAGATGGAGAAGCTCCCACTGGTCTCCGTTCTTGCTGAACACGCAGAAGAGGAGTAGAGGGTAGAGCGAAGTGGAGCGAGAGAAGAAGTGAAGAGGGAGAGGACGAGGGAGGTTGGGTGGTGGTGGTGGTGGTGGTGGTGGTGGGGATTAGAGGCAAGGTGGATGAGAGAGAGAGAGTGAGAAGAGGAGGTGAGATGAGAGCAGGAGAAGGGAAAAGTGGAGTAGAGGAGAAGTGCCGCAGAAGTGGATTAAGGCAGAGGAGGCTGCAGATATGCCGGCAGGGGGAAAGAAGGAGGGGGGGCGGAGGGGGTGATAATTAGGCCAGTCACACGGCATAATGGCAAGGAACCCGCAATCTGCCAGCTGCGTCCAGCGCCGAAGGATGTCACCTGCATCAGTCACATCCCATCTGGACCGGTGGGCTTCGCGGATGAATACAGTCACACTGACACACTGACCAGCTCCGCTTGAGTGGCTTTGGCACAAAAAAAAAAAAAAGGGCTTAATTTGTTGAATGTGATTATCAAAAGGGGACAAAAATCAATGGATCAACTGCTTTTGTGAAGATAAGGAAGAGTGAGAAGAGTGCCAGTGTAAAGACAGTAGTGTTTGGGTGCTATTATCCGTACCAGCTGTTGCACAGATTCGGTCATGGGACAGAAGCTGAAAAAATCAATAATGTATATGCTGCGTCTGTCTTCCAATTAAAGCCGTGTTTCTGCTTTTTAGGTGTGTTAAATGCCACTAACGTGAAAGCTAATTTCATGGTAAAGTCTTCCTAAAATGCAAAGCTGAATGGCACAAGCCAAGAAGAAGAAGAATAAAGGGGAAAAAAAAATTACCAATCCCTCTACATGTGACCTGTGAAAGCTCCTTCTATCAAACAAACGCAGCGAGCAGCGGCGTAACAGAGCACTCCATTAACAGGAATCATGTATGGTTTGATGGTGAGAAACAGGGGTGCATTAGGTTACAGCCGTGATGAGGTGATAAATGAACAAGCTGGAGGAGAGTGACCTCCAGTAGGCATTGATGAAATGATGAATAAAACACAACTAATGAATACAAATTGATAAAACATGATCAATTATGATTAATTTGTTTTTTTTTTCTCACTTTTTAACGTCATTTTTTTGGTGTCACATTGATGTAAAATGAAAAATCTCTCTTATTATGTTTGAATTAATTTATGTCCGATAAAATAATATTAATGGCAGGTAAAGACTGCAGGAGTTAGTCTTGTCCCCTTGTGTCCATCCATCCATGTCCCCGTTATGGACATGTCTCCCTTCATACTGCTTCACTTAAACACCCAGAGCAGCAGGTCTGGGCCATCCCGCTCTGGCCAATGAAATTCCCAGGAGGTAGGGATGCCTGAATATGTTGCCTAGCAACGGGAGCGAGGCGAGGGGGCGGGGTGTATGTATGTGTGTGTGTATGTGAAAGAGAGAGAGAGAGAGTGAGTGAGAGAGAGAGAGAGAGAGGGAGGGGGGGTGTGCTGAAACATGAGGAGGCAGTAGTCAGTGCAGCTGGCTGGATCTGGCAACGGCACGCCGCCATGCCACCGGCCAATTACCGAGCACGCTGGTAGAGTGCGGAGGCAGTTGCCTAGCGACGGTAACCGTAGAGCTGTGCGGGGCAAGAAGGAGGAGGGAGAAGGGGGCTCGGGTAGTGGTGGTGGTAGTAGTAGTGGTGGTGGTGGTGGTGGTGGTGGTGGCGCAGGAGGAGGGGGGGCAATAAGAGACCAGAGCCTGCAGCAGTAACCACTCAGCTACCGACTCCTCCAACGATACGCTGCCCCCCGTTGCCTAGCAACAGAGCCCCCCCCATCCTCCTCCTCCTCCTCGCTCCTCTCCCTTAAGATGCCCTCATACAAACAGGCAAGTAGAGCAGGTGCACACTCGCCTCCTCACACACACTTTCGCACACAAGCTGGACGAGAAAGGTTACTTTTAAAAAAAAATCAATGTTGCACACACACACAGAGTCTGACTGATTGGCAGTTTGAAATGACAATCAGTAATCTAATCCACCGGATTAGCCCGAACTCGGCAGCATAATCTGATTACGCTCTGTTACTTTTGGATTACTTTGCCTGTTAAACATATAATGTAGATTATGAGGCTAAGTGGATTATTTCCTCTGATTTAAAGAATCAGAATTGTGGACAGTGCTGTTGTCGAACGCCATTATTTATTCTGCATTATTTAACAAGAAGCCCATTATCTGAAACCAGTCAATCATTTTAGGCAAAAATGATGTGCAATCAAAATGCTTTTACCCACTGAAAATGTTTTTTTTTTTTTTTTTTGCAGTAATAAAATAAGTAATCACATATTTCTAATCCGTAATCTGATCACTGGGTGTTTCCTGAGTCACTGTAATCCCATTACGTGTAATCTATGACTTCTGAATGCTCTCTCGCACGCACGCACGCGCTCACAAACTCCAGCCTCTCAGGTGCCAGTGTTGAAGTTAATTGCATTCCCTCCATTAGCCGGAGCCGAAGCAGGGCATCTGGGTCTCAGAGGTCATTAGGGAGGCTCTTGGGCTCTTGGAGAACGTTTTACAGGTTCCTGCCCACAACCAGCACTGCAGGCTGGGAGAAGAACGAGAGCGACAGGAGGAGAGAAACAGGTTAGGAGGAAGAGATGGAAGATGGAGAGGGAAAGGATGATGGAGAACTTGAGCTGAGAGGAAGAATCTTTCTATTGGAAAAAAAACAATTTAAACTGCGGCTAATTTAAATTAATTTTGCAAATTTGACAAACAATAAAAAGAAATGAGGCACGCTCTATGAATTTTGATTGTCTGGAATATTTAATATCAAGTATTTGTGGTAGCTTGCAAGTATAAATGACAAAATGGTTATTAGAATCTCCTGGTTAAGCATCAAAATACGTAGTTCTTTTTAGCTTGTAACCTTAAAGCTTATTGTCTAATATAATGAAGTTTAACTTATAGAAAGAAATGTAATATTTGTAAGAAAAATTGCAGTTGCAGATATGTTCCTTAAATCCACAGCCTCAGCCGAAAGAGGAAGAATTGCAAGGAATGAAATAAGAGAGCGGGTGAAGCTTATACAGAGACACATGTTGTGAAAAGACTGATAGAGAGTGAAATAAGAAGGGAAGCAGGAGAGGCAGATGAAGAACGGAGGGAAGAAGAGAGAGAGAAGACAGAATAACCCAACAGTCCTCGCGTTGTACCCGTTCCCTCACCCTGCCCAAAATCTAATTGTACTATTCCTTATCTGCCATAAGCCTATTCACAAAAAGCTCTACAGGGCACTGTCATTTCAACTCAGCCCGTCTAATTCCAGATTAAATCGTAGCCTTTTCTCCGTCGGTAATTTATGGAAATAACAACTAAGAAAAAGAGGATTTGAGTAATGACATCTTTAAACTTGTCAGGATAATGGCTCAGTGAATGGGGGAGCCTGTGGCATTGCTGTCTTTTTCTGAAGAGGGTCGCTCCACTGTACCTCCCCCATTCCCTTCTTCCGCCTTCATCTACTTTTTTTTTTTTTGTCTCACTCGGCATCACTCTCTCCTCCTCTTCTGCCTCTTTCTTTAGCCTTTGTGTTTTTCTTTTGTCATCTTATGTCGACATCTCCCCCCCCTCCCTTTTTTTTTTAATCATCCTACCTTCCTTTGGTTTATATAACAAGACAGATGTACTGTTGAGTAAATGCTTTTATCTTGAAGCACCTTAAGTGACAGGGATAAGAAACTGAGCCCTTTATGGTGCGATGTTTAAGTGTACGCCATTAAATCATTATCCTATCAATTTTTTAAACAATTAAATGGAGAAAAGGAGAAAAGGATGACACAGTCTCCAACAGGAGCTGGATCTTCTTCAGCTATTTTCCCAGATAGACTGTTGAATTTGGATGTGCAGAGTATTATAATACTGAAACTATTAGGTTGGTTTGAGCTAAAAGCGAACATAAACTTGCCCACATGCTCACATGCTAACATGCTGATGTTAATCAGGTGTAGCATTTTCACCATCTCAGGGTTACCATGCTAACATTTGCTCTGCATAACATTTGAGCGTGTGTACTAAAGAACAGCTGGGGCTGATGGGAACCTCATCAGTCATCAAAATTTTGATGATGGTGCTATTTGAAAGGTCAGGGACCACCAGAGTCAGATGGATTCATCTTGCTGCTACTAAAAATTTACAATAATTCATCCAAAAGCAACTGAGACACTTTGAATCAAACTAGAAACCGTTAGCAAGCTTTAACCTCAGATATTCTCCCATATCTGCTCTTTCATGTGCTTTTTAAGAGACTAAAATTTTACTTAAAAATAAAATCATGCATAAGTTTAAAGCTTTGCACCTTTTGGTCAATTCAGCCTCACTGCAAATATGAATACTGAGAGGACACGTCTGTATTTTTAAATCATTTCTTTTTATTTTCATGTCCATCCCTTTGCTCATATGGACATTGTGTCTGAGCAGCATCAGTGGCGCCGCTGCTCTCCCACAGCAGGCCCAGTTGGCATGGAGTTTTAAGCAAAGGGGCTGCAGACACGCCACACTGGGGAAATCAATGATCGCGTGTCTGTGCCCTTTGTTGCGGTCAGGCTGAAGCCTAAACCTGCGGCGTGCAACCGCTGAGGGCGTGATCACACATACGGCGTCCCTTCTTCAGTCCTAACATACTGTAGTTGACAAGTTGATTTTATTTATATTCACACCCCTGAAGACACAAGTGAGTCAGAGCAAATAAATAAATCATGTTTGGCTTCTGAACTGAACGGCTACGGTTATCAGTGATTTACAGATTTAAATGGTGTAAAGCAAGCAAATCTGAGAGTCCCTGGACACATTTTTTGCTGTACTTTCACAGGTAAAAACAGCTATTCATTATACCCAGACTGCAATCCAGCTCTGCAGATATCTAATAGGTTGTTCAGGCTATTACATTCATCTCAAAACCCCTCCTTCTGTCTCCCTGATCTACACTTACAGCCATCCCAGTCCACATATTTCCACAAGGATTCGAAACACATTGTTCACACCTTCCAAACCATAAGAGGAGTTCAAGTAAACACTCCTAATGTGTTTGGTGTGATAGGGACTGGAAGATAAAGGAATGCTAAATCCCTAACCCTGTTAATTAGTAATGCAAACACAGACGGCAGACAGTTTTTCGCATTCCCTTTCCCTTCATTATTAGAGTTAGCATACAGATGGTATCCCTCATGACCTGCCTCCCAAGATTGCGCTATTATATTTAAAAAAACATATTTTCCTAGTCTTAAAATGATCCTATTATCAACTTCAACTCCAACCTCAGATGGAGAACCACTGACCTAGACTTATAGAACGCACAGAGGACGGGAGGGCCTGAAAATAAACCGGGGAAATGGCGGCCTATCCAGGTCAATCCATCCATCACCGCGCAGTTACTCAGACAGAGGACAGCTCCTCGACAGGGGTCTGAGTGGTTTGGGATTGAGATGGAAGAGCGGGAGAGTTATAGCTCCTGAAACCCTCCCCCCTTCCTTCTTGAGAAGAACCTTGACAAGGAGGACTCGTCCTGGTTTTGCACAGAGGAGGATTTAGGTAGAAAGAGCAGTGTTTTCTTTTTTTAAATCATCATCATTTTTCTTACATGGGGACTTTAAGCTTGTTTGTTTCTTTACATTTCTTATCCTTTTTAGGTGCATTTTGTACATGTTTTAAGAATCTTAAATTTTCTTAATTATCCCAGTTTAGGTGGTATTAGATCCAGGAAGTAGGCTAGCTGGAGGGCTGGATGTTATGCTCATTTAAACCACATAAAAAGATGGAATGCTAATACAGATCTACACTTACGACAGCTCTTTTGTAGAAAAATACTAACAGTTTAACTCCACTAAGACATGAAGAATTATCCAGAAACAAGCTGCCACATAAGTCTCAAGCACGAATGAGTGCTTGAGACTTAAATTAAATGTTGAAGAAAAGAAAAAACTAAAAAAAAATATAACAGCACTCATCCAAAGACAGAGACAAAGTTCAAGTTTCAGCAAGTAAAATTGCTTTTCATTTATTTTATATGTTCAGTGCAGACTGGCTGTGTCTTCTTCAGTGTGCTGCAGTCATTAAGCTTCAGGATTGAGTCTTTTTTAGCTTGTCACCAACAATGTGTGTCAATCAATTTAATTGCCAGCAGGTGTATCAAGTAGCTACCTCTGGTAAGAGAGGCGTCTCAGAGCTGCCCTGCTGAAACTCTGACAATGTGTCTGAAAAGTGCACAAATTTCCAAATTTCTTTGACTTCTGTGACTAATTCTCACCTGTGTGTGTCCTCTGATGGGCCTTTAGGTGGGAGCTCTTGGTGTACACCTTCCTGCAGCCGTTGAATTGACAGCGGTGGATCCTCTTCTTGTTCTCCGGTAGCTCCCCGACACCGATCACACACGCAGCCCCCTCCTCTTCGTCCTTCATCCGAACAGGGAGTGCGTGTGCCGCCACCAGCCGGGCCGCGCTGAGCCCCACCTTCCTTGCCACGAGCTTCAGGGTGAGCGTCCCATCGGCCGAGGCCGTCAGTGTCTGGTTGGGTTTGACGAGGTGCCGGCCAAGTTCTGGCGACGACGGGGGCGTCAGTGAGGTGACGGCGCTCAGCTGGGCCTGGTGGACGCCTTCCACCCCTTCTGCGTTTTCCAGCCCTTGGTTCTTGGGTTTGAGGTCTTTTTTCATTGCACCGGTGGAGGGAAAAGTCTTCCGTGTTGGGCAGAGGATCACTGGAGTTGGGCTTGGGGGCTCAGGAAGGCTGGGCAGGTTGGGGAGCAGGGCGTCCGTCAGCTCCTCCTCACCATCCTCCTTCAGGTAGGCCGGGGTTAGGAGTCCATCCAGGTCTTGGTCGAAAAGCTCTGACAGACGCTTTGGCTCCGTCTGCAGATAACGCTCCAATTCTAGGCAGGTCTGCAAGAGAGAAAGTAGAAGAAAAGACTCAATTTAGACTCGATTCAGGCGGGTTCACGGATTTGGACATCTGCACTGAAAATGCCCGTCTTCACTCTCAAATCCCACTTGACAATTTCAACAGCCATCAGATCATCTGATACGCCTTTACACGCTGAGGAGAGAAAAAATCTGCATGGTGCCATCCACCCACCCAGACAGGCAACTTTCGCAGCTCTGCCAGCTGTCACACGCGTACACGCACAGATAGCCACCAAGACAGCCAAGATTACCTGGCAGCTCCTGCAAGACGGCTGATTACACACTGATTGATTGTAACCGCTGTAGCGCGGAACGAAAGCGAGGTGAGTGGATAGCAGGAGAAGTCCTAAACTGCACAGAACTCCTAACAAACAACATTTTATAGAGCTTTGACAAGCCATGTGTGCACCGGCTTTCGCTGAGCCAAGATAGGAAGATTTATTCAGCTGTAGTTATGGTCTGCTTCATCCCTATTACTCCAAACACCTCTCCCCGTGGAGGGCAAATAAAAGGCTGCATCCCCGATTTGTGTGAACTGGCATCCTGAGAAGTCTATTACTTCACAACAAGCTGGCAAGAATCTGAGAGGAGAAGCCGGTGAGGGAAAGAGACGCTCCATGTCCAAGGATGAAGCAATTATGTTTGAATGGACGGCGCCAGTTTGATCCCAGGGATCGTTGTGTTTCGCTTGTAGCCACTAACCCGTTTTGACAGCTGAGATGGAGGCTAGCAGCTCCACTGGGCGCGTGCTACTCGCCACTTCATTTGTGTGTAAATAGGCACTGACAGACAGAGTAGCTAGTTCCATTATCAGGAATAAGGTTGTACAGACTGAACACATCAGAGACATTTACAATCTTTCAACCCCCGCCCCCTTTTTCTTGTTTGCACCTTCTAAAAATAAAACTACACTTTTGCTTTCTTTCTTTCTTTTTTTTCTTTTTTTTTTATTTTGGAGGGTGGTGTCTGTTGCTAGGGGGAGTGTGATGTCTCCTGTAAGTTGTCTTCTTCCAGGAACAGAAAGGGATTTGCACTTGTTTTACTTATTTATATATTTTTTGTGTGCGACTGTCTGTAATATTTGCATACTGACATGAAATTAAAAAGCTGCTCGAGACCACATCTACAGTGAGAAGTGAAGATAATGCACCATGCTTCCTCCCTCCACCGCACGCCTACGTGTTTTTATTTTTTTTCTCCCTGTGATGGCTTTGAAAAATAACTTCTCTCATGCACCATGTGAGGGGTCTCTACTGTACTGTTTCCTTGATGGCTGCGGCCAGTGAATCGTGAATTAAATGAGAAGGTTTTTTTATTTTTTTTCTTCTTTGTTCTTTCTTTCAGAGCACAATTAAATATTGAAGGCGTCGAGACATGATGAAGGGAATAGCATGCTCTGGCCTGTGAGGTGTAGAAGAATATAAAAAAAAAAAATGGTGCTGTCTTTCAATCCCTCCCTCCTGCCCCCCACATCGCTCTTGTCCTCACTCGTTTTCACCATTACCCTTTTCCTTCAGCCTTGCCCCCTATCGATTCCCCAAAATCACAATTTTCTCTCCTTTTTCTTCACCCTGCTTTTCTTCTCATTGTCGTCTCCTCCTCTCCCAAGGTGAGGACTAATTATCCACTAAAACCAGCCAGTTAAAGGAGACTTTATTCAGCAAAACGCTTAGGACTGCAAACCAAGGTGAGTGTGTGTGTGTGTGTGTGCGTGCGCGTGTGTGTGTGTGTGAGGTGGAGATAGTTCAAGGGAGCGGAAAAGAGGATAGAAACGGATAAGTGAGAGGGGGGCTGAGTGGAAGGTGAAGAAGAAGAAGTAGGAGGAGGAGGAGGAGGAGAGTGATGGAGGGACAAGGTGAAGGAGGCAAGAGAGCAAGAGGGAGAATAGAGCAAAGGAAGGTGTTGACTTCATTTTCTCCATGGGGGGTGAATCCTTTTTGGAAGTGTGACATTTGGCATAACAGGATCCTGTCAGCGGGCAAGCCACAGGCCTCGCACACAAACACACGCACACGCACACAAAGAAAAAGGGTTCATGCACTCTAAATGTTAGCTCACGACACACGACGGCGCGCGCCGGTTTGTGCGCTTGGAAGGTGGCGATTGACATGGCGTAAGAGTGTGAGCGTGTGCACACTCACGCACTTGCCGTACTTACAAAGGCGTGCGCGTGTGCATGCAGAAGCTGAGATGTTTGACAAGGTAAGACGGATGAAGGGGGGAGGGGGGCGGCTGCAGGTGAGGAGGGGGTGGGCGGCAGGTACGACAGGCTTATTGTGTCGCTCTTTCTTTCCATCCGTCTTTTTTTTCCTCCTTCTCTCCCATCGCTCCATCAAGACCCTCCCCACCCTACCCCACCCCACCCCACCCCACCCCTCCGCCCTTCCACCACCCTCCTCCCCCAGGTGGTGACATTAACATTGTAAGGGAGAAGGTCATGCAGTTGATCAGTGGCTCCTGTGTGTGCGTAGTGTGGGTGTATGCACTGTATCTGGCTGCATGTAATTATGCTAGTTTGCCTGTGTGTGCACATAATTTTGCAAGTGCACGTGGATGTGTGAGTAGCATAATTATGCTACTTTGTGTGTAATTATGCAGCTTTTGTGTGTGTGTGTGTGTGTGTGTGTGTGTGTGTGTGTGTGTGTGTGTTCATGAGAGCGCATTTGTGTGAACACCTACGCACATGCACAAACGTGTCTATTTTCTGATCTCCTGGCATAAAGTGAATGCGCAATTTGCGTCCGTGTGTGTGTGTGTGTGTGTGTGTATGTGTCAGTGTGTGTGTCTAAGTGTGTGTGTGTGTGTGTGTGTGTGTGTGTGTAGGCAAGGAATCAAGAGCCAGAAGCATCACACAGTAGCCAAGATAAAGGAGAGCTCATGGCCCGCTTCAGCTCTATTTGGACAAACGCCGATCTGGAGAGCCAACATCAATTGGCTCTGCATAAAGCCAGTGTCCATTTCCTGAAAGGCTTTCGGGACGATTCCTTCATTTGAGCCAGGGTAAGCCGAGACAATCCACTGGCTCTTCCAGCAGCCCCACCTCCACCTCCAAACTGGTCCAAAACTGGAGGAAATAGCTTTGGTTGCGCAGCATGATAGCAAGACCTAAAACAGTCCTTCGACCCAAATTCAAGCTTTTATATTCTCCAGAATCTTCTTGGAATCCATCAGAAAACAACAAGAACGCGCCTCTGAAGCACTTTGTGTCGTTAGTGTCCATTTAAATTAAATTTACAATGATAGAATGGGAGCAGAGCACATCACAGAGGCGAAGTGATGCAGCACCAACAATCATTTTTGGCTTGTCATGGAAAGGAAAAGTACAGGTGTTGCTTATGACATTAACCATGACTCTGTTCTATTCAAATGTCTCAGTGAGCCGTGACGGTGAGTCAGCATGCAAAATACCAAGACACTCAAACTGCAGCAGCTAAATGTTGCATTTTAAATACAGCATGTGAGCTTTTCCTCCCATCAAAACACCTTCCATAAAAAAAAGCTTGTCAAAATCAATAAAAACTGCAGTATAAAAACCTATTGTGACCTTTTTTGGTGCATCCAAAATCACCTTAAGGTTATGTAACTTCTTATCTAATTGGCTGAGGTGTGAAAGGTCACCGCTAATAAGGTCAAAATTGAAACCGATTGAAGTATGAGTGGAGCGGCGAGGCATCACATCCTAACAGTAGGGCTGCTGCAACATTTAGCTTCATAAGGTTAAGATTAGTGTGACCCTGCTGTCTGTGCTGTATCATTTAGCTCCCAGGATCCAAATGTAATATTATAATAAGTCTGCAGTTACTGATCTTGAAATGGCTTGAATGGTTTGACTAAAAAAAAGTCAATGATAGAGAGGAGACAAAAGCTGCAATTCTTCACACTGAAAGAGCTCACATTTCTTCTAATTTTCATGCCAAACCAGCTTTAAATTTTGTAGCCGTGGCTTTGGTCAGTGTCAATCTAAAGAATGTTGAAAGCTGCACACTTTTAAAGTATTTTTTTGGCTTTAAGTTTTATTGGGACATTCTGGATAGCTGCACCATAATTAGGACAATGAAAATAGAGGCTTTGCAGCAGGGAAAAGAAGTTGTCAGTCAAAACAGACTGAAAAGACAGATAAAGAAGAAAGATCAAAGTGGGAATCAAGGTCTTCTTTTCATTAAATTGATCATTAAACATTTGGAAATTGTTGTGTCTGCCTCCTAAATAAACAAACTCATGGTTTGTGGGACAAACTGAGAAAGAAAATCTGATAGAAAAACAGATTTAAACCAAAAAACAACATAAAAGAAAAGACTGCAGCCACGGAAGCAACAATTAGTAACACTATTGAGTTGCATTGTTGGGGTTACACTCAAGTCTCGGCACAGTTTTTGAATCTTGTCCTCTTTGCTCACATAAAAACCATAAATATTTGGCGGTTAAAAAAACACAGACGGAGAGCTGCGATCCAGCCCTCAAATTCACCAACTTTTCATTCTCTGACTTTTAATACTCCGTCTCCTCCAGCCATCCCTTCTCCTCTCCTCTCTGTCTCCCCCTCCTGCTCCTCCCCTTCTTCCATGGGGCGTTTGGCCTGGCAGCTGATCCTCTCTCCCCATCACATTTGGCCCGCGCCAAGCCGCCTGCCATCACCATCAAAGCGCAGGCTGCCTCCCAACTGTTAGCACCCCGCTACGTCGCTAATAAAAAGCCTGGGTTATAAATATGAACAGAAGAGCATGCATAATGCCCTAAAGGAAGGCCCAAAACACCACTAAACAGATAAATGTAATGGGGTGGATACGGCTCATTAATTTTAGGACAACGTGTTTAGTTTTTACAGATGCCGTGATAGAGACAAGGTGCTATGAATAATATTCAGAGCTGACGCTTGCAGAGTTGAAAAGGGCAGGACTGGAAGGGGGGGGTTGCCTTAGCTGGAGGGGGGTGATGCTGCACTATTGTTATATGTGCTGAAGATTGGGGGGGTGGGGGTGGGGGGGTTTGCTGTCACATCTTTTTAAAGATGACCCACGATTCCCCCCGCAGCACCTTTTCTTCGCAGGGTTGCATCAATGAGGATTATGCAGAGATTTAGATTGCGATTGTTGATCTACATTGTCTGCGAAATAAAAGAATACTTTCATTTTTTTGGGAGGGGGGGGGTGCTGTTAATGTCTCCATAATTACATGTCAAAGTGGATATAATATAAATGTCTAAATGAAATATGACAATGATCTTTTGTGAGTATTTTGTAAGAGGGCGCATTAAAGCGACAGCTTAAAGATGCTGATTTCATTTTTTTCACTTTATTGTTGTGCTGAAAAGAGTTAAATAATAAGCAAATATGAGCCAGCAGTTAGCTTAGCTTAGCATAAAGACTAGAAACAAGAGGGAACAGCAAATCTAGCTTTCAATTTTCTACTTTAAATATTGGCAACAAAAGGAAAAAGCATTTCTCTCAACATGTCGAACAACTGGTGCAGCACAAGTGTTGTTCTCATGTCTGTAATACTTGTGGCATCCTCATATTTAATTTTTTATGATGTTTGGGTGGCTGTGTACATTCGCGGCGCTGACTTCTGATTCTTTCACCGCAGCGAATCCGCGTTTGAACGGAATGTGCTTTTGATTGTCGTCATTTCACAAATTGGAAAAAGATTCCTTTTCTGCGCCATCATGACATTTTGATTACTTGGTGGGGCCATTTTTAAATCGAGCATGGGGGGGGTTTTGATTACTCATTTAAAAAACTGAGTAACATTCAAGTCATGGATGAATTAACGGTGGCTCCTCTGCGGCTCTGCATCTCTTCTTCTCCTCCTTTTGTTGTTTCACATTTAACTGACAGTCTGTTTATTGCTTGTTGCACGCTTTTTTATTTAAATCGCACGCTGACGTTGGTCACAGACAATGACGGGGCCTTGGTTTGAATCACAGGGTGTGAATGCAATCCTACCGCAATGCAATGCCAGCTTTGATTACAATCCTTTTGTGAAATGAATCAGTTTTATCCTACAGGTAAGATTCACTACAGTCACATCAATCGGAATATCTGACCTGTGAAATGAAGTTTTATCCCTTTAGGGTCTTAAAAAGGCTGAGACACACATGACTATGGAGAAACTCTTTCAGAACCATGGACAGCGAACCTGCCTGTTATGGGGATTTTGGAAAAGTCGCCTTATATTGTTCTTATTTAACCTTTCTGATGTTATTGCATGGTTAAATCGATGAACTTTGCTTTATGAGAAGATTCACCCTCTTGCAGTTTTTAACGGCCTCTTCAGTCACTTCACCTTTTCTCTTATTCTTCTGATCTCAGTTTTTTATGACTCACTGTTGTACTTTACTGACTCTGTTTACTGCCGTCTTTGTTATTGCTGTTTGTAATTCTGCGGCGCGCTCGACACTGTAATCGAAAGAAAAGTTTGGCCGGGCACTTAATTCACACGGTGTGTTTATGTGAGTGTGTCCATGCGCGCGTCTCATCCTGCCGTAGTGTGTTATAGGGGCCGATGTCGCCCATTGATCTGCCGAGCCGGGCCGAGCCATCACTTTGAGGTGACAACTAAATGACCAGTAGCCTCGGGCAGTGCCCCCCCTCACCCCTTCACCCCCCCCTTGCCAACAGCCTTTGTGTGTTTGCGTCGCAGTGCCTAATCGATACGAAATGATACCGCGCAGGAGCTCATCAGCGATGGCCGTCGCGGCTGACAGAGACGGTAATCTATAGCTTCGCTGAGCAGTACTTACACTGCACCCCCCCACCCATCACCACACCTCACTAGCACACACACACACACACACACACATACACTCACAAAATCTCCCAAAAAAAGCTCTCCCTCCCCCTCTAAGCTGCCCTTCAGGGTTTTTGCTCCTTCCCCTACACTCGCTAAGAGCGCCGGCCCCCAGATTTCAGACTCCTTGGAGAGCAGCATGGCGTCACCGGCGGATCCCAGTTGAGCGGGGGAACCTGCCTAGGGGGCCAAGAGGAGGGGAAGGGTGGGGAGCGGGTGGGGAGATAACGCTTCATTTTCCTCAACGCTGATCTGAATAGCGGAGCGCCCTCGCTTCACTCTGTTACTCTCAGCAGAGAGGAGCGGCAGGGGGTGCAGTGTTTGGCCAGGAGGGATCTTAGAGCTTCGGAGCAACGAAGCAAAGGAGAGACGGAGGGGAGAAGAGACACAAAGAGAAAGAGCTAGAGGGCAGAGACAAAGCTAATTTATCTGCCTTCCCGGAGAGAAGAAGCAGAGCAAGAAGTAGAAGAAGAAGGGAGAGACAGACAGGTGAAAGATGAAGAAACAGGCGTCTATACGAGCAATGCAAAGAATTACATTACAGATTAGGAGAGGAGAGTTTAAAAAGAGTGTAAGGGGTGAAGGGTGAAGCCGCAGCGTCTTCCCACCCACGGATGCGTAAGCGAAAAAATATTACCTTGCAGCTTAGAAGAAGAAAAAAGAAAAAAAGAGAAAAAGATATGCAGCTTTGGAAGCCACAGACAGGAGACAGGAGTCCTCCTCCTCCTCCTCATTGACTAACAGCTCCATCTCTCCAGGCAGCCGAGCCTCACCTAGCTTCAGATAACACACCACGGAAACAGCTTAATTACACACGCGGCCTTATCAGACGACATTAGCCTCACAGTAATAATCAGGGCCGCCGTCAGACCCTCCGTCAAAGCCTGGCAACGCAGCACCTTGAGGCGGTTTTACACAGTACGGGCTTCAAGCTGATAACAGACACTGCCAGTTGTTAAATCACAATTTGCTGACGGAGTTTGAGGGAATAATGCACACTCGGTTGTAAACCTGACAGCTCTTTTACACACAGTCAATTTTTGTTTGGATGGATGCGTTAATAGACACTCGGGCACTCGAAACTGTATTCAGGCAGCAAATTCAGTTTTGTTTCGTCGGACTTCTGCTGCTTAGATTTACATTTCAGGCACGTAAAATTGTCATATAATTCAGTGTTTAATCTCTGGCACATTAATCTTGGATGCGCGCATTGAACTTGTGCAGGATGCTGTGAGTGAGAGGTTCAGTTCTGCTCATTTTCTGAAGCGAGACGTCTCTCCGCTGAGCCCTCAGTTACTGCGGGTTTTTTTTTTTATAAGCGACGTGTGGATGTGTGTTTGTGTGTGATGGAGGATCTTCAAAGCACCTTTCATCTAGCAGGAAAGCAACAATGATGGAGCACTCAGAGCACAAAAAAAACCTGGTGACCTCTGCTTAATGGAGCGCAAAGACATTTCCCATTGCTTTCTCCGAGCAGACACAACAGAAAGCACACATCCGCATCATCCGCGACACGAGGAGACCTCTGCTCTGTCTTCACAGAGCCAAACACAGACGCCAATCTGAAGAAATTCTTTGCAATATCAGATGCGTAAACAATGTTTCTGTGCAATTTCTTATCGAGAATATATATACACAATCACCTACAAGTCCATTCGGTGTCTGTTGATGCATTTTGCCGGCGTGGAGAGAAAGAAACAAGGCAAAAAAAATGCTAGATATATTCTAAGCAATCAATTTTTAAGCAAAAAGTGATGAAAAAGATGCAGACATTCACTGACTGCAGATTCCAAAATGAGTAGAGATGCTGCTTTTCTTCTTTATATAACTGCAAATTAAATGATATTTTGCTTTTATAAGTTGGTTGGACGAATTCTAAAGCACTTTGAAGATGCTAAATTGAGTTTTAGGAACTTGAAAATGTCTTTTTTCACTATTTTTTCTGTGTTTTTAATGAAATATACAATAAAATGTTAACATCTCAGTCAAGTTGGATCGAAACTGCAGAGTTGTTTATTAAAAAGGCTTAAAGAAACAGAGGAGACATTTTGGATCTGTTTGCTTTCTTGGTTTCCTGTCTTTTCACTGAGAGATTACAAGGCTACCAGCAACGACTACAGGAAGTCACTGTTCTTGGCCGCGAAAAACGACCACAGATTAAACAAACAGGATGAAACGAGTCGATTAGAGAGCTTTAGAGGTGCTGGTAGGTAGATTTAATTACCTCTAGACGGAGCAAGACAAGCTATCTCCCTGTCAATATGCTAAGCTAAGCTAGCTATCACTTTGCTCCGGCTTTAAGGACAGATGTTAGTGTGGTTTCATCTTTACACTTGGCAAGAAAGACAAAACGTGTTTTCAAAAATGAAGAACTACTCCTGCAAGCAATTATATTTACATCCTCCTAAAATGTATGCAGTACGTGTCAAGTTGACATATGACTATTTGTGCTCCCAGTACACACATTTGCTGCAGTATTTTTGTACTACAATATAAAAAAAAAACTGCTGTCACATTCGGATAATCCATCTCTCCGCGCAGACAAAGCTATGCACGGATCCTCTAAGTGCTCAAAGTGGCTCGACAAGTAAACAGATTGAACCGGCGTAGATCTGCCGACCTTGAGAGTGATACAGACGTTATTAAGAGGTCTTAGGCTCAGGATACAACAAGTGCGCTGCATATGAAGACCTCTGCTGCTCCATCTAAACAGCTTGTGACAATGTGTGGAAAATGTCTTTGTTCTGGTATTAAGTCGACAAAAGGAGAGGTGAGGGTGAAATAGGATCGAGGAGAAGAGGAGAAGAAGCATCTTGAGACTGAAGGAGATGAGCGATGAGGGGAGGATGAGATTGGAGGAGGAGGAGGAGGAGGAGAGGAGAATAGCAGGGCATGGAGGATGGGGTTAGGAGGAGGTTTTGGGAGGAAGGGGGGATGTGTGTGTGTGTGTGTGGGGGGGGTGATAATCCCAGGGACTGGAGCCGTGTTGCACTCGCTGGGGAGGGGAACTCTGTCTCTCTTTAACTGGATTTGGGTGAGCTGCTGTTTATCGGCGTATGAGTCGGCAAGCGCTCCCTCTCAGCTGTCAAAACCATCCTAATCGAATCAGGAGACATTTCAGCCATTTGCTTTCAACGCGGCGGCGGAGTGCAGGGTGCATATTGGGCATGTTTGTGTGCTCATGTGAGCGCGGATGAACCGGAACGTGCCTATATATATGTGTGTGCGTGTTTGTGTGTGTGGGTTGCTTGGTAAGAGGGGGGTCGGCGACAACAGTGGTTTTACACCGGGGTTAGCAGCTTGCGGCAGGATTTGGGGGAGTCTGTGCTCCGGATGTGGGGACCCCATTGTGTGCGGCAGGCTGGCTAATCTTCATTACCGCACACAATGACGGGGCAAGAGAATGGGGCCTTGGCTGGAAAAGGCACAGAGAAACAAGAGAAAGAGAGAGGGGAGGAGGGTCGAAAATAACAGAGGGGAGAGGGGAGAGATAAAGGGAACAGTGGAGCGGAAAAACTCTGCTTCCTCCTCATACAGTGCCAGTCAGAGAGGGCCGCTCGGTACCCAAATCACGTCCACAAAGCGTGAAGTGCAACCGTGGTGCCGTGCTCACACTGATAAGAGCCAAAAACGGTTCATTCTCGTGCTCTTTATTCTTTTAGCCAGTCGTCCTGTCTGTCTGTGTTTACCTTGCCTTTTGCCATGAAGGTGTTGTGTTAAACTTAACTTGCTTGTTAGGGTCACAGTTTCAGCCATTGTCAGTCATTACAGCACCAAACCTCAGGGTTATGGGAGAGTGTGTGTGTGTGTGAAAGAGGCAAGAAAACAAGCACGAGCAGCGAAAACAGGTCAGTGGCACAGTCTCGCAAGGCCAAGGTGGATTAGCACAGGGTCGCAGACGTGTTGCAGTGTGAGTTCGTGCGAGTGTTAGTGGGGGGAATCTGCGCGGTTATGCAAGAGTGTGTACATCTCGGTGACTTTCTGTGTATCCGAGAGCGTGCAAACAGGAGGTGGGGCGCTGTCGTTCCGTCTTTATTCCCACGGCAATGCTTTCAAAACAAACCTGAGCGACAAAGATTAGCCCAAGCTGCTTAAAATATTGAAAGACGTCTCTTCTTCTTCTTCTTTTTCGCCACCGCCGCTACTGCTGCGGGCTCTCCTCCAAGAGATAGGGTGGAGAGAGAGAGAGAGAGAATGAGACAGTGTGAGTGAGTTTAGGTTGGACGAGGATGGGCGGAGGCAGCGCAGCAGGCTGAACCTGTTCACCCCTGTGCGCCGAGCGGCTGGCTTTTCAGCGGGAAGCGTAAGCGGAGTGCAAGGACTTTTCACCCCAATTTCATCCTGACAATGTGCGGCTGCTCAGCGGAGAGGGGAAAAGAGCGGTTAGATGCACTAAGAAAGGTGTTATTTAGCTCCATGTGTGTTGGTGTGTGTGTGTGTGAGAGTGCTGTCTGATGGGTAGTGCGTTCAGTTTGGAAATGCGGGTGATTGCAGGGCAGAAGGGTGAAGCTCACACTAAGAGCTGCAGCGAGATTCGAGGTTAAAGTTCAAAGGCCGGCATATTAACGTGTTTTAAATTAATGGGAGTTCGTGACAGTTACAGTGAAACATGTGCAACCTGAGAACAAAGTGCATGTGTTTGTGTGCACAAGAACACACTCACACACACACTTCCAGTAAGCACACCACCTGCTCCGCTGAATATTCGAGACTTTTCATCTTGCACACACAGGTATAAAAAACACACACATAAACCCAATAAACTCAGCCTGTGAAGCTCTCCACGTCTCGCTCTTTCTCACTTGTACACACACACATGCACCAATGAAAATTATTGATGTGCTCTCTTATAAAACAGTGGCTGCTCCCTGAAGTATTCCTGGCAACATCACAGGCCGAAAATAGCTGCCGACCCAAATAACTTTCCCCGCCGGAACGACGAAGGAGCCAGACCACAGCCACCGGCGACTGGCTTTACTAATTGGCATCATTTTACAATGAAATAATATCTGGGGCAAAAGACGGAATAACACATAGCAGTAAACTGAAGAGCGAAGGATGTGCTGTCGAGCCACACGAGCGGGGAGTGATTTGAGGAATGGAGGGTTGTGTGTGTTTGTGTGTGTGCGTGTGTGTGCGTGTGGACGGGGATGCCTTCGTTCATGTTGCACAAGTTATCAAATTCTCTTTCTCAAAAAATACGCAAGGGGGAGATTGAGTAGTAAAACATTAATGTGACACCATCAGTTTAGTTAAAAGATGGGAAAAACATCTACAACAGGGATTTTTAAATGTTTTTTTTAAGCCTCAAACTGGAATTATTTGCTAAAATATATCATAAATCCCCACATGGGTGGTTAAGCTTTTTTCTGATTTAGCTTTGAGTAACAGACTTAATAGCACATAACATGAGGAGATAAAAGAGAAAGCTATGAATTGATATATATATGAGTTGTAGTAAACAAATAACATTTTAAAAAGCAGATTTAGCTGAGTCTGAGGAATGACAAGACACATATGCAAAAAATACAGATGTTGTTAATCAATCATAAGTCAATGCACGGTATTTTTCGTAAATAATTCATTTAACTTTCAATTTTAGTCAATTTAAACTGATTTCCAATGCAAATCCACCCGTTTCAGGTATTTTCTAGTTTAAAGTCACTTGATTTTAGTGGACTAACCCACTATTTTCTTTCTTGCCTCACAACACAGGCATTTATTTTTCGCAACATTATGAAAACAAGTTGTTTTATGGGAAAAGAGTTAAAATATTGCAACTTTGCAGGAAGATTCTATGCACAAATTAGCATCTTTTACCGCATACGAAATAACCTCCTTTTCGCTCTGGCATCCAGGGCTGTTTAAATTGGCCCAGTGTCTTGTACTTGTGCAAGCCCACCAAAAACTCCCAATTTGGACCGAAACATCCAAATCAGCAGCACATCTGGTGAACTGCTCACACACACACACACACACTCACACTCACTTACAAGCGCTGCACATACAGGGAGAAAGAGAGGAGGAGGAGGAGGAGGAGGGCATAAACACAAGAGGTTTTTTAGCAACCCAAATCTTAATTAGCACCAGGAGATTCATCTAATCAAAGGGTTGCCAGCCCATCATTAAGGCTAAAACACACACTGCTCCTCTCACATACCAGAGCAGAACAATGGGAAACAGAGGTACGCTGTCACGCTGATGAATGGCTCTTCCCACAGGTCTCATTAAATCACAGAAGGGCACTTCCCAGGCCGTTCGAGGAGTTAAGCAGGGTGCAAAATCTTCTCACCCCCTCTACTTTGACACTTATACAGCCCGTTTTTTTTTTTCAAGGCTGCATGTCAAAATAATATTTCTCCCGGTGAAAAATTGCGCTTTCAGGCTTTGACACACAGGCTAATCCCAATTCAAGCTGAATCTGCCCGGTTTTGAGGATACAAGTCGTATCTTATTCAGACAACTCAGCCCCCGGGGGGGTTTGGAATGACTGAAACTACATGACGTACCGAGTTGGCTGGAGATATCAGTTTCTTTAGGGTAATCTGGGTCCCAGTTTAATCTTCCAGTAAATTTAGCATCAGCTGCTGACAATGGAAAACATCCCTTATCTGTTAAGGACCACCCATCAGAGTCCTCCGCCCCGGTTTTACATGTTTACTATGAGATCAAGATTAAAGCCTGAAATCTGAGTATATATATATATGCATTTTGTTATATTTTGTGAAACATGACAAAGTCCATCCATTTAATTCACTTTGTCCGAGGTTATTTTACAAAATGGGCATAGTGAGTAGCTGCTTCAGGGCTGCAGACTTCAAGGCTCCCAAAAAACTTGAATTTTGACTTCTTGATAATTTGATTAACTGCATATTTAGAAGACTGTGCTTGATTTAAATCCATACAAAATCAACTGTGGTGTCTGCTGCTTTATAAACTTGTTTTTTGCCTTGTTTTAAATCTCTTTTTATACCTTAAAATGTTTTACTAACAATTGTATTTGGCTCATTTCTAGATAATGTAAGTTTTTTTGTTTCATTATATTAAAAATGAATAGACACATTATGTAAGTTTCAAAGGATATGGTACATTTTTGTCTTTCATAGTTCATTGCACCAACCAGCATGTAAATAAATAAAAAGCAAGAAAAGAGCACAGCACATTGTCAGAGTGATGATGCCAAAAAGATGAAAAAGAGAAGCAGGAGACAGAAAATTGCAGAGATGAAGGCAAGAAAAGAGTGATGAAAGAATAGGAGAAGGATCAAAATTCTTTGGAAAAAAATAAAGATGGAGGAAAAAAGGTCCTGACACCATCGGCTAACCAGGCGCGCAGCTTTGGAGCAGCGAGCTAGCAGGTGGAAAAACACCACTGGCTTTGCACGTTGGACAACTGCAGCTGAGTGTCGAAGCTGGCATGCAGAGCACACACACACACACACACACACACACACACACACACACATGTGACTGCACAGACACTCACAGGGCACACAAACATGGTGTCGCTTACATAATACAGCTAAAAGTCAAGCACACGCCCCTTTTCAGAGCCGATAACTGGCATTGTTACATGTTTGCTGAACTCTGTGACACCCTGAATAGAACTTCAAGCCAAGATAGCTTTAAAAAAAAGACTTTCACAAAAAGACATGCTCCTAAAATGTCAACAAGCCTGAACTGGAGACTCAGCTGTGATCTTCACCAATGACTGTGTTGCTTTTTAAACCATCCAACTGGTTTCAGAGTGTGGCGCGTCCTTGCGGCTGTCACCACCGAGAGCTTAGCGCCGTGATTGATGACTGGCTTCGGATGACAACAACAAGCAGAGGTGTTTACTCAGGGCAAATTGCCCTTGTCTCTCTCCGCCTTCCATCTCTTTTCTCCCCCTTTCGCTTGCTCAGTCTTTGGAGAGAGTCGGTCCACATGGCTGGATCTCTGGTTTCTGGATGGCTAGGAGTCCCTCGGGGTGGGATTAGCCTCCCAGACTGACAGCTAAACAAACAAATAGGCCAAAGCTGGTCTTCCTGCTTGCCAAGGCTGCCTAGCAACAGGTAGGCAGGAAGATGGGATGTAAACGCTTGGTATGTCATGGGCAGCAACGGCTAAAAAATGCCTGGACATGGCAAATGTGTTGCCATTATTAAAGCCAGTGGATTTTACAAATATGTGAGAAGGCTGAAAGATTGAACTTATTGTGGCCTAAACTATCCATTTATCATTTGATGGCTTTACAAGCGTTTGTATAGAGTGATTCATGACAGTTATTTCAGATACACCATTGAATGAAGCAAATACAGACACACAAGGTGAAGTTTTACCATGATAAATTCAGCCATAACAACCAGCAATGTCAAAGGTGCCATTAGCTGCATGGCAACGTTAGCAACAGTGATGAATCACCTCAGTGTTGACCTCTAACGGAAGATAAGGCCTGTAAAAACACAGTCAGGTAGCTGTAATGTCAGAGCACATGTTGTCACACACACACATGTTAAAAGGTACACACACATCCATAATGTGTGAAGCTGATAAAGGCAAGAAGCTAAAGAAAAAGACAATTCACGTCCAGGCACAGTCGCTTCCTCAGAAGCCTCAGAAAGTCCAAGTGACGACAGTAGAGAAAAAATATAACTGTGCTCAGCCAAGAAATAGTCATCCTTGTCTCACCCCCATTACACCAAATACCAACAGTTTGTCACATGCTTTGGCCCCTTTGTCTCATACAGAAGCAGAAGGTACCCTGGTTTTAAAAACACCCTGATGTAAAGCCATCTGCATCAATAACAGATGCTAACAGGACCAGAGATCATCACTTATGTGAAACTGAAAAGTGATACTTAAAGTGTAACACTAACAATTTTATCCTAAACCTGACCAAGCTGCTTTGGTGTGTAAACCCGACTAAACTGCATCTTTTTAACAAACATAACTATGGACAAATCTTTTAATAAACCCAGAACTTATTATATTTTTCTAGCTAAAAAGCAGTGTTAATATCTGGAGAGCTGAGATCAGAACAGGTTGGTTCCCTGCAAAAAATGATACATATTAAAATTTTAAAAAATGTAGAATTGATTTGTTACCTTTACAAAGCCAGGCTAGCAGCTCTCAGTCTTTATGCTAAGCTAACTAAAAAGAATATTTCCCAACATGACAAACTTCTCCTTATTTACATGTTGCATGCGAATGAGTTGGGAAGCTTTTGAAAAAAAAAAAACCTGGAGGAGTTTAGATCAGGAGATAATTTGCATTGTGAAAGATATTAATATTTCTAGAATAACAATTCCAACAGCAGCTTCACGCTGCTTATTTGCGTCACACTTTGTGTAAAAGAGCCTTTCTTCAGCATTGTGCCAAATTTTGATTGCATAACTCTCCAGAGTTCAACTTTTTTTTTTTTTTTTTTGCAGAAAGACTGACTTTAAATGGGGGTTAGTGCAGGGCAAATCAAACAAGGCAGCTGTGACTTCGTCTGCTCAGAATTTGTCAAAGAGAAACAGAGCAAGAGAGAGTCACGAGATAAAGAAAAAGAGAGAAAGAGAGAGAGAGAGAGAGAGTAGGTAGTGATTCCAAAAGCATAAAAAGAGTGCCTGAGACTTCTCTTCCTTTCTCTTTTCTCCCTGCGGTTGCCAAGCCGGATGGCAGCAGCGAAGCATGTCGGATCACTGTAAGGTGCTGTAACGGCTTCCCGATTTCGCCTCAAATGATGTGAAAGTCATTGCCAAGCCATGTGTGCTGGTGTGAGGCGAAAAAAATGACTGGCTCCTCTTCTCACTGTTAATCAAACCTGGGGTGGCAGAGCGTTTTGCAGACGGAAGCCATACATAAAGATGTGCTTGTTCACCACGCTCCCTTTCACTCCCCCCCCCCCGCCCTCCTCCTTTCGCCACAACTCTTCCTCTCCCTTCGCCTCCCTCCTCGCTGTCTTTTTTTTTTTCTTCTTCTACACCACCTCCTCTGCTTCTCACCCCTCTCCTTCTATCTCTGACGGGCCAGTCACCGGAGTGTCAGACAAATGAATACTTCCTCCGCCGTCCTC
Source organism: Acanthurus leucopareius (assembly GCA_029814765.1). Classification (NCBI taxonomy): domain Eukaryota; kingdom Metazoa; phylum Chordata; class Actinopteri; order Acanthuriformes; family Acanthuridae; genus Acanthurus; species Acanthurus leucopareius. Next base: position 5,203,395 of record JAQMCX010000041.1, on the reverse strand, counting down.
TCTTTCATCAGCGCCTCCAACCATTTCATCAACGCCCATAAAGCAGTAGCAGGCACCTATCACTGGCAATCGCCTCTCAGCCGCCTGAGTGATGAGACGGAGGAGGCAGAGTTCACTAAGCGCTCTTACGGCAGAATGGATGTTACTGGGTCAAGGGGTCGCTCGCACATCTCATTACACAACGTACACAAACCGGTGCACCTGCATGTGCGCACACGCAGAAATCGCACTGATCTAAAGAGAAAAATCCTGTAAATTTTATGGTAAAATTGCCAAAAAAATAAATAAATAAATGAAAAAATCTGCACACCTGTTTCTCTTTTTCTGCCCCATGAAAACAGACGTGCATCTTTTCTTAGAATCAATGAATTGAGTAATAACCTTGTGGCTGGAAACACTTAGAGGCTTCCAGCAGAGACTCTGTATTGTGCACCGGCGCACAAAGGCTTCCTTTCATGCCTCGGCGCATCATGGGCCAGGCCATGTCAAATAGATTCCACTTGGCATCCATCTTCAAGATCTTCTGACTGCTATCGGGTTAGAGGCGAGCAAAACAACGCTGCGAGAAATCAATTTCATATTCGACATCTGAGTGTCATGAGGAAGCACGGGCTTTCGGGATGCTTTGAGGATGTCTGGAAATTAACTGCAGCTGTTAAAGACTGCTGGTGTGTTGTATAAGAAAAACAAACTGTTATAAAATGACTCTGCTGTGCCGCCTGGGTCGGTACTGCAATGCTACTTTTTTTTCTACCTTCCGTCACATTTTGAGAGGCTTTGTGCAAAAACGGGACCGGGCGTCAGTTAAAACTAAAAGGGAATTAACTAATTTTCTCTTTTGGAAAGCGTCCAAACTTGATTTCAGGAATTCCACGTCTCGTACTTGGAGTGGATGTGACATTTTAATAAAGCCACAGGCGTGGAACGAAGACACTACCAGGAGCTCTTTGGAGACAAATAAGATTAAGTCCCAGTTTGTCCTTCCTCCTCCTGCTCGCTGGATACTGAACTGTAGCCTTTACAGGATTGATTTAATTTTAATTTGCATAAAATTACATCAAACAGCGGCAAGTAAAAGGTCACAGAGAAGATATGAGGTGTGTGTTTTAACAGGCTGGTTTATTTTAGCTTCCTACCTTGACAGGAAATACATGATTGAGACCTCTAAACTCATTCATTCTTGCTGTTGGTGCTCTCTTAAGCAAAGAAAAGTGACTTGGGGGGGGACTGGTACCTGGCAGTCACTGAGCTACAACAGAACTGAGCAGCGTATAGCGAGGAGGAGAAACCCACAAGTCCTAAGCTTACACAACAACCCTGCAGAGATCAAAAATCTATATTGTGCTAATTCTATAAGCAGGAATAAAGAGGGAATGGAGGAACAAGGGATGGAGGAAGACGGAGACAGGAAGGAGGGGGCCAGTTGGCTGCGCTCCCCAGCATGCCTGCTGTGTGTGAGAAAGCAGCTGTGGCCTACTGAGGATTACATAACATACTGAGACACATACGCACCGGCGTGCACGTACGCAGGCATGCATGCGGCAGCATATGGATGCATGTGGGTATCCACAGTTTTTTAATGCAGCTTCTCAACTCTGTGTGTTGTTGCTTCTCTTTTCAAACTCCCACTCTTTCTTTCTACCCTCGTGATTTCTCCAGAGGCTCAGAGAGGGGTCACCGGGCCGATGTTTAGCTCTGGCTCTGACCGCAGCTTTAACAGACCAATAAGGAGCGACTTTTTTCCCTCAGAGGCCTCGATAAAAAGACAAAATAACTCCATTTATCTGCACCCCTGCCTGTTCGTCCTGAAGAGCAGGACACCATGAAACTGCATCCTCCTCGTCTCTGACTGTCTTTCTGCATGTGTACGTCGTTCCTGGGGGGGTTTCGAGCCCACCGGACTGTGAAATGCGAAACCCTGCAGCGGGGAGAATGTGCGTGCTCGGCAACTTCCTCCACCTCTACGCTACTCGGCCCCCCCTCCCAGACGGAGCTGCCGTTTGCTACTGCTGCTGCTGCTGCTGCTTCTGCTGCTGCCCAGAAAATGTGTGTGTTATCGAGTCCTGAGGAAAAAAAAGTGGATGTAAGTGGATGCATCTGAGCACACCGGGCTTGCATATGGAGGTCGCCATGCCATTTTAGACCAAATTTAGAAACAACGAAGCCAATCTGTGCAATCTGTGCACATCTACATATAGGAACCCATAATGCACCGTGCAGCAACATACAGACATTTTGCTTGAGTAGGCATCAGGCACTCAGTCTAAACGTGTGTGTATGTGCGCTGAACCCCCGAGGGATAATATATGTGTTGGGGGGGTATAGAGTGAGTCCTGAGGTCAATGACAGACAGCCATTTGTGGTGTCCTGTTACGTCCTACCCATCAGGGTCAAGTGCTGCGGATGGGGGGGGCACGTCATCCGCGGAGCCCGAAGGCGCTTGAAAAAAATCCATCAAATCAGCCTCAAATACAATCCAGATGTTTGCTTTTTAGGTCTCGGCATCCGAATTCTCAAAAATATTTTGATAGCGAAGCAAAATTAGGCTTTATCAGAGCGCAAGCCAGTTTACAAAAGAGCATAACAAGCTCCGAAAATTGCAGCCAAGATAACAAGCAATTTCTGTTTGGTATAAAGATGCAAAATAACACATGTACACTTTGCTTTGAGAGAAACTGGGTTCCGCACACTGTATAATGAGTAAGTTATGACCGGCTCTGCTTGTTCCAAATCCAGCTCAGCCCTGCTGTTTGTTCCAACTCTGAATTACCGACTGTATTGGGATTTGGAGGCGAGACAGCACAGTTGAGTTTGGCACAATTTGGCTCAATAATGGAACAAATAGCAGCCTAAAACGCAGACCTCCAAAACACTTTCCTTCTTTTCTACTCCCCATCCCCCTATAAGCGCCTGAATCATGCCTCACAGACACCAACAGGGGACACAGTCATCATTCTTACCATCGCATCTCAGGGAGCCATTTAGGGACCGACTACAACGGCCTCCTATCTCACCATCAGACCCCATAAAAGCATCAAATTCTAAATTGTGCCTAGAATACAGAGGGGATTGCTCAAACGGCAGGCCCCGGCTGGAGACAGAGCTTTTAAGGCGAGCCACAACTCATAATTCATGTATTCAGGAGGGCTCGGTGGCATCTTCATGTCGCTACAATGAACACAAGGATAGCTTTGCCAAGAACATCTCTGTGCTGCGTGGGGGTTTCAAAGTGTGGGGCAAGTCATAATCCTCGTACTCACATGGACACAAAGCAATCTTCTTATCCCAAATAAGGGTTGTTTTCCAAAAAACACTCCTTTGATATTTACTCCAATGATTCAAAAAGGGACAGAAGACGCCAAATGCCCCAAGTAAAATTCTCCAAACTGGAACAAAAAGTGCTTTTGAACCCCATGAATGAGACATTTTTCCACTTTTTCGTGATTTTTATTTTGTTTGTTTCTGATTAGGATCCTTTTTTTGATTAAGATGTGGGCTAAAATTCACATTTATGTTATAAAAATGTAATTAAATCCACACTTTCTGACCAGCATGAGTGGTCAAAGGTGGAGGAAGTGCGTCAGCTTACAGCCCTGCTGATGAAGATCTGTAGATGCTATCAGAGAAGAAACCAGTTTATCAGTTTACTCTATATTGAAGCCTGGTTCAATGGAGGATTTTATCTGTAAAATCAGATATCCAGCATGTTACAAATGGCTTTTTTCTCATCCAAAATAAAAGCACAATACACAGACTGAGAGCAGAAATCTGAAACTGGATCCCTTGCATTTAAGAGACAGTGGCTGCTAAATTTCCTGATGATTTTCCTTCCTTCCAAAATGGACGTTGTGTCGGTGAGAATAAGCCGCAGACAGTGAAAGAAAACTGACATTTCCAGTGTCCACAGATAAGAGCTTTCCCAGCCTTTCCCCCCACACATGCAGCTCTCTCTCTCTCTCCTCTTTTCCATTTGCATCAGGTATTGATTCTGATATGCAGGCTGCGGGTGAGACACGGGGAGAGGCGCTGCATATGGCACACGAAGGCCCCTGCAATTTAAAAATTCACTGACAGTGAAGGCAGGGAGTTGGAGACTTGTTATGAAAAGATGCGTCGGTAGCTAACAGTAGGATGCCAATTAGGCTGCTTGGCCACAACGAATGGATCCGCCGGTCACGCACCGGTTTCTCTCTCCCCTTCTCCTTCTCCTTCTCCCCCCCTTGTCACTCCCACCTCCCTCCCTCCCCTCCTCCTCCCCCTCCTCCTCCTCCTCCTCCTCCTCTCTTACATGGAGCAGAGAAGTGGGGAAAAAGCTGAAGCTCCTATTGCATGAACAATACCGGCATCAAATTTCCATGCAATGATTTTTTTCTCCCTTTTTTTTTTTTTTTCTTTTTTTTTTTGCCCGGTCAGTCAAGTGCAGCATGGAAAGCATCATCACCAACACCACCACCAGCAGCAGCAGCAGCATGCAGCAGCAACATCAAATGCAGGTGGGCTGATGGCTGCATGGCCCTTATATGGGCTTAAATACGGAAAATGAAGGGTGATGGAGCAAAAGATGGTGCTTATATGCAGGAAAGATGCAACTAAAGTGTGATTGCAGCAGGAAAAAAAATTATATTAAGCTGAGAAACCGAGATTAATAATTTAAAAGTACAGATTTAAAGCAGTTTTTACACCAGAAATGTCAAAAAAGGCAGTACTGAAGTAAAAATTAGTAACATTTTTATAGTTAAGGTGATTTTTACAGAAAACAGACAGAGAGATGTAGTGTGTGAGGAAGTGCCGGTGCGTCTCCATCGCCATGTGGCCGCATGGATCCCCGTGCTTATCTTGCCATATTCATCCACTGAACTTGGATGCAGGAAGTGTGTGATGGGGTGGTGGTGGTGGTGGTGGTGGGGGGTGGGAGAAATGTGCACGGGAACATGCAGATGACAGTCATTTCTTTCCTGCACTGCCCTCGCACATTTTTTTTTTCACCACTGCATTTAAAAGATGGTACAAAGCCAGACATGTTAGGAAATCTATTATGGATAAGAGAGGGGACTTCTTTCCATGCAGAGGGGGGGGGGCTCACAACTCAGTAATCTGAGGGATGCAGATGTATTATTCACGACCAATTCAGTCCCTATTATGGGATCCAGAGCTTCATCTTCCCAAATTGCATTTGACAGCTTTATTACGCCCCGGCGTGCGTTTACATCTTCTTCACTTTGCAATCTCTCGGAACATTATCAGATATATGAGTGATATAAAACATTTCATCTCCTCCCTTCTCCCTCCCCCGAAACTACACACATCCACGCTGCTTCGGGGAAAAGTTGACGCCTGTATCTCAAGCGCATGGGAGCCCCCATCAGCGAGCGAGCGAGCGAGCGAGCTCAATGTGTGGTTAAAGCTCTGCGATGAAGGGATGCACGCCGGCTGGAGGATGTAAAGTTGACACGTACCTGCTGCCAGTTCTCCTCCAGCGATGGCATGGCAGAGAAGTAGCCGGTGTCGTGAACGAGCTGAAGTTCCTGAAAGATACTGTGGTTCGCTAAGACATCCATGCTGACGCTCGGTGATGGAAAACAAGAACGATCCACAAGAAATGTGCCTCCTTTCTTGGCTGTGTCAGATCTCTACATCCACTTCTTTCATATTAGTCCAAGAGAGGTGATTATTTGTTCAGTGTGGCGGCTGGAAATGCTGCGATTAGAGTCCCTGTACCTGCGCGCATTATCGGACTCGGTGCGTAAAAGAGACTGGAGGTGATGGAGGCTCCATGCGTATCCGCGTTGCCAAACTAGACACTGATGGGGAGCCAGGGGAGGGGAGTGGCTTGGTAAACGTAGGGGCGTCGTTTAGTTTGTCAATCAACTCCTCAGATTGTCCATTTAAGGCGAATGGGCGGTTTAGGAGTCATTTGAGAGGCGGCGGAGCGCGGAGAGGCGGGGTTAAGCAGATTTAGTGGGCGCGATAGGCTCCGGCGCCATGTCACTCATGCCAAATATGGGCTCGATAGGTGAGCTATTTATGGATGGGTATATTAGATTTGGAACAAGGTCTAAAAGGCTAGTCTGAGAGGAGAAGCCGTGGTGTAAACATCATGTGCTCACAAACAGGAGCTGGAAACAGTATGAGGAGGCTGTTATATTGTTCCACCATATTAATATTTAATTATAATGAGATGCAGGATGAGGCAGTATATTATAGGGGAAATATTCCTGTATAGGGAATCCTTTAATCCTGAGTTTATTGTACACATATCATGCTTAATGATATTTTAATGTCCTATAATACCACTATAATGCTTTTGCTGTGTGCCCGTGGAGAATGCATTATTAAATATGATGTGCATACTGGCCATAATAAAGATTTAGGGTGTTTATTAGATATTTTTATATTTTTAATGTCATTTTGGCACAACAACCAAGTAGAGACTTTCTCTCAAGTTGCTCACTGAAGTTAAAAGTTATATAAAATGTTGATCTCGAAGAGTCAACAAGAGGCTTATTATACTGACCCACATTGATAAAAATCAGCCTCTGCACTTCTGTTATGCAGCTCATGTGCTGTAAGGAAAGAGAGGTGAAAATAAGTCCAGGGTTTGTGTGTGTGTGTGTGTGTGTGTGTGTGTGTGTGTGTGTGTGCGTGCGTGTGTGTGGGTGATAAATAAGTAGCCAAATCTTCCTTGATACATCTTGTTTGGTGGTGTGAGTAATGCCGCTTACTTGCTCGGCCCTGTGTAAGCCATCGAAAATTGTACACTTCCACGCAGGCTCAATAGTATTCTCTCTCTGTCTCTCACACACTATTGCGCACACACACACACGCACACACACACACAGAGACAGAGCGTTGGAGAGGTCTGTAATCTCATTACAGTGCAAGGGGAAGACTGGCCGAGGGCCCCGGCTACGCGATTTAAACATGGCATTTTGGGAGGGAGAGCTCAGCTCAGACGGACAATGAAGCTCCCGCTGACATTTATCCATTTGACACAACTCACTCTGTCTCTCCTTCCCTTTTCCTGCCTCTTGTTCCTGCCTCTCTCTGCTCTCATGCCTCCCCCTATGCTCTTCACATCTGTGCATTTTTATCCCTTATTTTTCCCTGCTGTCATCTCTGTGTTGTATTTCAATATTAATGTTTTTAACAGGGGTGCGACAGAAGGAAAACACATGACGGAGGGATAATTGCAAACATCAACTGCTGCCATGTGTGTGGCAGAGGTCGATCAGCTGACACAAAAACTGAAAGGGAACAACAATCTAGCACGGCTGCATCCCATTTAGTTGATCTCCACATGGCCGTCTGAAAAGTAAAACAGATAAATCCTGTGATTTTTTTATGCATTACATATGTGGCTCTTTAAAGGAGTCCAAGATCTCCACTCATAAAAGATATTAAAACAAGAAAGAGTCATGCTAATATCCCAACAAAATACCAGGAATTTTAACACTAAAGTCAAAGTTAGCTGCAAGCATAAGGATATTCGGCGGTTTAAAGCCTGGAATGAAGCACAACATGGATCCAACAATGGAAATAACAGTAAAAGGCAAATGTTATCTCTCAACATGATTGTTGAAACTCTATTTTAAAACCTCCCCAATGAATACAAAATCATAATTCTTGCAAAGAAATAAGAAATCCCTTGAATCAAACATTTTATGACCAAAATCAGACACATTTAAGAATGTCACGTCTCTATAAACTCGCCCTGTACAACTTGTCTGAATTTAGTGCCTCCTCAGGTTGTTTTAACCACTAAATTTTTTGAATAAAACAGATTTTTTTGTCAACTCTCTGATGCGGAATCTGTTTTATGTGGAGTTTTATTTTTTTTACCCTTAAATTGTTGGATGGAAATACATAATTCACTCAAGTAATGAAGTTATACATTCCTGTTAATGGCTTAGCATAAGAAACCTGATAAGTTTTGTAATATATTGACAAAAGTGTGTGAGAGCATTATGTACATGTTTTTGCATTTTATCACAATACATACACTAAATTTAATGTATATTTCAACTTCTAATGTAAAAACATTAAAATTAGCCTTATGTGAAGATCTAGAGTCTTAAAAGTCCCATATTTCTCTACATATAAATCTTAATAATTATAGAGATAAATATACACAAATACAACTTACAGTATAAAGTATATGTTTGCAGCTACAGCTCAGTCACGACCCTCTGGGTGTCACTTTTAAATGCACTGTATGTCTCTTTGGTGTCTTTGTTTAACACTCAACACCTTAATTAAAACAGTCACAGTTTGGTTATAATAAGGCAACAAAGAGACTTGGTTAGATTTATGAAAAATAGATTAACTTGTGCTTTCTGAAAGTCCTGTTTGTGACCCAAACTCTACCCAGACCTCCAGCCTTCATGGGATTCTTTCATGCACTGCACCCTGTGGGGGGGGAGCAGTTGCAATGAGCGTGTCATATTGCTGCAGAAGCGTTTACACTGGAGTTAGTTAAAAGCCTGGTGCGTCGCACACAGATGCTTAAGAGGTACTCAGTGCATTAAAAAGTGACGCCAAGGGGTCCCGACCAAGCTGCTGAATGAAACGAGCTGAAAGTGAGATAAAGAGATAAAATACGAGCCATAAAGTATGACAACACAACGAGAAATATCGTTAAGGTCACTATGAACTTTTCAACGGACTTTGACACTTTTTTATGTGTTTCAACAAAGAAATATAGAGTTTTTTTCTCATTTTATGCCATAATCTTATTGTTTGATTAATTTTCTTGAATCTTGTTTCAATCAAATCCCCGAAACTGATGAAACTGCATCTGAATAAATTTAGCGATTTTTTCACTTTCTGAGTTGCCAAAATACTTTGGTTTAAAGTATACAGTGCTGCCTTTACTGGCATTTGGCAAAACTGGAGGCCCCATCTGTATCCACGACTCTCTTACTCCTCTTCCTCGGGCCGAAGCCCATGCATATCATAGATAAAAATAAGTGCTCACCATTATCCGTGGGCACACAGCGTTATATTGTGGATGCTGACATTGCTCTTACCTGGCAGTTGGTGCTTTTACTATATTAATAATGGAGCAGGCACCATCCATCATGGGGATATGAGGCTGCTAATCATGTCAGTTCCCTGCATATTCACTCCTTTCATCAAAGCGGGAGGAGAGGTAGTGGGAGAGAGGCAGAAGGAAGACAGGGAGGAAAAACGGGGGAAAGTGACGGTGAGAAGCAGAGATAAACAAAGAGAGGGGAATGATGAGGAGAAGAGAGGAAGAGAGGGGGAAAGAGGGATATGGAAGGGGACAATATCAATGTGCTGAACACATGACAGATGCCCTTGGCCTTTTGCTGAATGGCTTCCCTGTTGGCAGGAGTTAACCAGTGTATTTAAACAGGACAAGACGAATGGGACCTCTACTCCCTGTGCTCACTGAACCAGCCCATTTCTATTCCAACTCACAGCCTTTCCTCCCCCCTCGTGTGGGAATGCTAATATGGTTAGCTGACATTGGCAGGGTTAAAAACTTCATAACAGCGTTTTTTTTTTTTTATTGTAATATTTACTTTGAATGTAATTTCACCATTTTTTTTTTCAAAGCCTTGTCCTGAGAACTTCTGCAGAGAATGTAGGGAGTTTCCCAGCATTTGCGCTGCTTGAATGACCGCGAAAGAAAAAACAAAAAAAGTCATTTAGTTTGATAATGTGATTTATAGGCTTGTGTCTGTCTAAAAATATGATGAAAATGGGGCTTTATTTCCAACACATGAGCTTTGTTTCCATCTAGTTGTCATGTGAATTTAAAGCAAACTTTTGAAATGTCTAAAAAACACAACAGAATCAGAAAATGAGAACAATCAATGTTTGCTTCACTGGTTTAGAGTTAATAAACTAGGCAAAGCAAAGTGTATTTTTTTTGTGTTTTTTGAGTATTATGGGTAAATCCAGTAAGACTTTGACAACAGAAAGAGCTGTCACTTCTTCAAGTATCATAGCAGATTGTCAGAAAGTCACAAAATGTGTGTATGAACACCAATTTTCCAGTTTTTATTGATATTTACAGAACTTTTACAATCGTTCATGCCTAAACCGCATTCCTTTGTGTGAATTAAACACTACATTAATGAATCAAACTTGAGTTGCAGGGTTTATGTTCTATCTGCTGTTAGATATAGTTATTTTATATAATCTGTACACAGAGGCCAGAGTTTCCCATTTGAAAGTCGGTCTAAATGGCATGAAAGGAATGGAGAATTCATTGCCATGCACAAAAATCCTATAGATTAAATTTCTGACCAATTTCACAAACTGCCATGATAAATAGGTGTTATTTCTCTATAGCTATTTTACTTGTTTTGAATAGAACAGATCACTTTACTTTAACATTATATCCCTGAGCTATCAAACGCAACTCGATTTGCATTGAAAATAGCACCTGATGTTTGCAGAAACACACCTGACTTCGTCTCTGTATCCATTAGTCCTCTGCAACAGAGGAACTTGGAGTGTCGGTTCCTTGCTTTGCTTTATTCAGTGTAATATGACATCCACATGCCCTGATGTGTTTGAACATATCATTTTACACAAATGGGGCATTTTCTTTCAGTTCAAATTGCTTCAGCGGAGTATTATTATAACCTTTATGCCTATGGAGAATAAAAACGTACTTATTTTCCTCCAACATCTGTCCTCCAACGTGCCTCTTGCCCGGCCATTGGTGCAGAGTTGGGAATTTGTTGGTGATTGATGGGCCCGGTTAAATAAAGATAAGATTTTGAAAACGTGGCCATATGTCTGCCGTATGCACCATCTCTTTTGGCTCGGAGCCTGGATGCAGAACATCTTCAGTATCCCGACGTCTTCCTCATGCTGCTCCTCCACAGGGGGAAGAGCCGGGGGAGAAGATGGAGGTGGAGGTGGGCAAAGAGTAGGAAGGAGGAGGGGTGGATTTCAGAGCGACAGGCCGACTGAGAAAAGCGATAATGAGCGCTCGGGGCTGTCTGGGGTGCAAACTGTTTCCCGCAAGGGAAGGGAAGGGAATGGAAAAAGGGGGGTTGGAGAGGGGAGAAAAAGGAGAGAAGGGTGCAGGAGAAAGTGCCCTCTCAGCTGGGTGATGTTTGATGCGGCGCTGCTGCTTCCTACGCTGGGAAAAAGAACGGAAACACAGCCGGTGAGGAGGCCATGAGGGGCAGCTGTTAAGTGCCAATTAGGCGATGATGAGTGGGAGACGGAAATACCCATTTGCACACACACTTCTGCAAGCAGGCAGGGAGGAGTAGTCAAAAAGTGAAACAAATAGGGCCTAATCCCTGTCAGTTTTCCCCGGGTTTTTCTCCTTCTCACCCTTTATCTCCCCTCCCCGCCTGTTAGGTAATGTCACATCAGTGTCAGCCGAAAATGTGGGTTATGATTCCTGTTTCATTTAATTCTGTCTCCGTCTGGCCCTCAACCTCTTCTGAAGGCCAGTGAAAGCAACGTTTTGTAAGAGCTTGTCACATTATGCCAAAGGACAATGCCCAGTGTCGGGCGTCCAATTACTGCGTGAATTAACTCGCGCATTTAGTCCGTGACACAGAAAATGATAAGGTAGGATGGGGAAAGTGGAGTCACTGTGGTTATTTGGAGCTTTTATTCAAGTCATAGTTTGGCTTCTAAGACGAGCAACAAAATCGGTGTGAGCATGTGGACATGCTTTGTTAATGTTTGTGTGCATCTACTGGTGTCTGCATGTGCTTTCATGTGTGTATACCCTCAGCTAACCTTCCACGTGGGTTAAAGTGTTTGCAAAATGACTCCTGCTTCGTATTTATTGGAACTTTGCAGTTGCAATAAGTGACCTTGCCTATAATTTAAAACATGAAGAAAGGAAACTTTTCAGCTCTTCCTTTAAGAGAGTTCTAGAGCAGAAAGATTAAACAAAAGAACGAATCAAAAATAGCCAAAAACACCACTAAATTATGTAAAGGAACCTTGCAGCAGCAGACAACAGATCTAGGCATTAATTATCTACGAAACTTTTGCGTGGATGTGTTTTTAAAAGATGACTTGGCATGAAACCGGAGCTGTGAGTTCACAAATAACACCTCTTCTAGAAGGAGCTATGGCAACGGTGGCTACAGCGAAGCGGCTGACCTTGTTTGCTGTAAAAAAAAAAAAAAAAATACATTTACATTATCTGAATTTAGCACCTACGTGTGCACACACGGACTCTCTCTGTGTCATAAAAATACATAATCAAGCTGCATGATTTTCTGTCTTTTCATACTGTGTTCGAATGAAACTGTACAACAGTTCAAATTACCTTGATGGACTCACAATGGCATCAAATGTAGAAGTGTCATTTGTCATCAGGGTCACCGACAATGAATGAGTCTTTTCATGTCCGAGCTCCCAGTCAATCTTGTTTCTATGCTCGCAGCGCATCTGAGGCCTCGGTAATTTCCCCCCCGGCTGCTGCCTCAGATCCGCCCGCGCCATACTGTGTTTTGTATATTCATGTGTGTACCTTCCTATCTTAATCCTAGCTATTACTCGCATGGCTGGCCATGTCAAGGGGAGATTTGCTCACTCACAGTGAATGGGCCAATATTGACAGCACGCCCACCGCATCAGCGATCAGTGTAAGGGCTTAGCGCACACTAGATTCACAGGTTTTGAAGCTGAATTCAATGAGGAGGGTGGTGTGTTGGAAAACAATCCTCACAGGGAATCTATGCAAATGCTAAATGTTACTCTTAGCCCGTCAGGAGTGATAATACAAGTGTGTTGCCGGTAATGTATGTGATGTCAGTGTCCTGCTGCCTTTAGCAGTAATACATTGCTTTGCTTTGTCTTGTATTTTCTTCGCTTCTGGCCTGTTTGCACGGCAGTAAAGCTACACGCCGAAATTATTCATGCTGATTTGTCTATTCTTAGGTAGCAAATATAATTTTGTTCAAATCCTGCCTGGTTACAAGGGTTATATTACATCTTCCTGTTTTTTTTTGCCTGAAGAACACCTGCGTTGTTTTGAATTGTTGCCATTAAAAATTATAAAAGGAGCTCTGACTCCAGTGTGCAGGTGCTTTTCTATTGTATTCTTATTGATTTTTCGGTGTCCAGCACCTGTCCCACTAGATTTTGTTGATATGCACGCAACTACTTGAGCCTAATGACGCATAACGCCCCGGAATCAGCTCAGTTGTGCAGGTCTTATTCTAATCTCCATAAACAAATCTGCATATGAATGCAGAATCTGTAGGTGAGGGACAAGATTTTGGTATCAGAAGCAGTCTGGTTTCTGTTTGTAGTCAGTTTGTAGTATTGACCAATCACATCACAACCATGTTTTTAGTGCTAGAGATTTGCCAAATGTTCCCACATTAATCTGCAGTTGGCCTGACTCAATAAACCATCAAGATTTCAGTTATATTTTACCTAATTCTGGTACGTATAAATTATAAGATCCAGTTATTTTTTCTATTATAATGTCCAGCGGTTAACATTTTTAGGACCAGGAGCTTTTATTAGCACTATTAAAAACTAATAAATGTCCTCTGAAGCTCTGAATGGTTGATAACAGTTGCAGCTTCATCCAATCTTGAACCCTGCATCTCAACAAAGTCCACTTTAGATGGGTTTCAGTTTGTACTGACCACCACAGACGGCTGTTAGGGGTCAACTAAGGCTGGGTCACCGTAACTTAGACCTGGTCAAGTGTTTTCTGGAATACATTTGAAATATTTCTTTCATTTTGATAATTGGAACGGACAGTCATGTTCCTCTCGTAAGGTCAAGACCTCTAATATCTTAATTTCAAGGGGAAGAAGGTTCAGCTGTCCTTAACATGCAAGAGCTGAGTCCATGTAGCTTCAATCCACTAATGCGTCCTTGAGCAAGACAAACCCTTCGTCTTTGCTGCTCCACTGCTAACCCCCGTGACCCAGCAGAGATGAACTACTCATTCCCCAGTAAATGGATTTCTGTCCTGAAGTGATTCAGTTCTGTTTGAGTTTAGTTCATTTCATTTGAGTTCATTTTAAGTCAGTTTACTTTCCCTTCTCTACCACAGTTCAGCTCGATTCAATAAGGTAGAAGAAAACTCTCAGCGTCGTTTATCAAACACAGCAGCAGCGTCTGGAGCAGCAGCTGGCCCAAAACCCAACTGATCTCTCCCATATAGAGGTCAAAAGTTGACAAGAAGCTGACTCTCTTTTCATCCCACAAACCGGGAGCTTCTCGCTACATTTTCCAGAGGCATGTCACCACTTCAAAGGTGTTAGCGGAATGATTTGCAGACGAAAGCGACGCCGCTTCTCTCTCTTGGCTGGTTCACAGTTGTCGCTGTCGTACTTTGTTTTGCTTAAATGAAATGATTGAGTCCTTCCTCTGTGGTGCCGTTTCAAGGAAAAAAAAAAAAAAAAAACAGCCTCACATCATTACTGGTGACATTAGCAGGTGACAGCGGCAGCAGCCACAGAGCCACCGATGCACCGAGGTTCAAAGCGCCTGAGCTGCGTAAACAGATGAGACGAAAAGTCAGAGGGGGAGGGAAAGAAAGCAAAGAGTGGAGTAATAGTTGGCTGGAAGATGATTACGTATGTCCAGATTTTTCCTCTGAAATAACAGAAATATGGCAATTCTTCTTACAGAGTGACAGTAGTATTTAAGATGATCCATAAGTTTGATTTTCAGCTTTTAATCAAAGCTCTTTAGCCCTACAGAACAGCTTTGACATCAAAAGTTACAGCAGAGCATCATACATTTAGCCCTGCTTTGTAATACACAGTGTTAAAGCTCTGGATTCAGTGATCAATACTGTATAAAAAACATGTAGGGTTGCATTTCCTCTGTACTTCTCCAATCTCCCAAGTGCAGAGGCCATGTAGTCAGATACTTTAAATTCCCTTAAGACTATCGATTCGGCATGCTGGTCTCAGAGTCTCGCGCTTCAACAACAGAGAAAACTGACCTCAGGTCAGGCAGTAAGAGAAAACTGACCCCTTAAGTCAGGCTGCAAAGTAAAGCCAATGTTGCTAATAAAGTGCTTTAAATAGTCATATTCATAGTTGAAATGTGCTGCGGTAATGTGATACGCTGCTGCACAGCAACATAGAGGACGGGGGTGTGGGTGTAGCCATATGATAGTCATATGATAGCAGGCTTGCATTTGAATAATAACCCTTTGTCTGTTTGCAGTGGTGAATACTGCATCTTTTGTGTGATGCAGCAAACAGGGGGGGGAAGGGTCTTTATTGCTAAAACTAACTCTTTGCAGAGGAGTGAAATGATTGTTGTTATTGTGCGACAAGATCAGAGAAAATAAGCCCAAAATAGGTGACATGGCATATTGCGCTGAATGCATAAACTCTTTTCATTAGAGCATCTTTTTATCCTGTGAGCAAACTGTCCTCTCCGGATGACGAGGAAAGCATGACGCTTACAGGGATCTGATAAATTGGTCATTGGGGTTTTGGGTTTATCCAGCATCATCGTACAAACAGTAAACAAACTCCTTGTTCTAAGAGCGGGGCGTCTATTTATTTAGCAGAAAAGCATTCCCCATTAGCGTTTAAATTGCTGTCGGAAATAGAGGGAGTCCACATTAACAACCTCGTCCTCTGTGCATAATGCTCCGGGCGTCAGCGTGCCTTGTCATTACGACCATTTCTGCTCCTTTATTTCGACACCAAATCACCGAATCCCCCTTTTTCGATCTGTCGTCCCCCTCCTGTTTGCCTCAGTACAGTGGGGCTCGCACTTCAAACTGCTCTAGAAATGAGCTTGCTTTGCCAGGCCGGCAGCTAGCCAGACCAATCATCCATCTGCAATAATAGAAATCTTCTGGCTGATGATAGACTGAGGCAATCACTGGGCAGGCTGAGTGGGCTCTTCAGTCTGGCCTCTCCACCCCTGCTGCTGGTTGATAGCAGGGGAGGGCTGGGGGAGGCTGGCACGGGTATCTGGTAGGTAGGCCTCTGAGCGCGCTGGCCTGCTGGCAGACTGGATGGATACACATGGAGGGTAAAGGGTACAGAAGAAAAAAAAAACCAATAATTAAAGCTAAAACCAAATAAAAATAAATGACAGGATAAGGGGGGATGGAGCACCATATGTTTATCATTTAAAAAGAGACAATTAGACCATTGGAAGATACAAAAGTTCTCCCCAAAAACAGAAAATGGTATTACTTCTCTCAATACTGTATGATAATAAAAAAAACCTAGCTTTAGCTTAGTCATACTCTAACCCAAAGAGGAACACTTTAAGTTCTTCAAATTAGATGGCTAGCTTAGCAGGACTACACATTATAATTTCTTTTGTTGCATTCTCACACAACCAATAGAGCTTTAAATCTTTATCTAAACACTAATATGAGGACCATAGTGATCTGGCATTGCACTTTGATTAGGTTGAAGGTCTTATATTAGACAGTCTATGCTGCAAACCATATGTTTAAAGAGAGGAGCTGACATGTGATTTAGCTTGAAAATTTGACCCGACTCGACCTGCAAGCCAAACTTTTTCAACTTGATCCTGGCCTGAGTTCAATATTTCAACATCAGAACTCAGCCTGCTGTCAGTTTCCTGCTCTCTCCTTTTTTTTTTCTTTCTTACCCTGAAATATTAAGACATCACGTCCTGATCACCCATGTTTTCTCCCTGTGTGAGGAAGCTTTAGAACATTTAGTTGCAGTTCTTCATCACTTAAAACTTAAAATACTTTAAATGGCAGTGCTGCTTAACATTACAATTTCCTATATTCTCTGCAAGCCTCACCTAATTTTACTGTACTGTTATTGTCCCATTTGGCTAGCAAACGATTAGGAATAGAATCAAAATCTGCAAAGCTTTTCCTATCAACTAAGCGATAATCTGGAGTATTTTCAGTCTGATAATGGGTCCTAAGGCCAAAAACGACGAGACCATTAATGTTTAGGTACCTGTACCATTCATCAAATTTTAAGGCTGCTACATAAAAAGAAAAGGCATTAAAATCCATGGTGACATCCACTCGTTTTGGATAGGTTGGAATTTTCACAAGAAAGCGCTTTCTGTTCAGGCATAAAGAGACATTTCATTACAGTTAATCTGCCCTTACAAGTGTTTATTCATGACTTCTTGACTGGCTGGTCGAGCGGCTGGTTAGTTATCCAACAGGCATTACTTCTTTAGATTCTGCCAACCTTCTTCTCTTTCATCCCCTCATTATTTCTCTCTCAACCCTCCTGCCTCCCGTCGCACCTCGGCTCTCTCCACGCCCCGAGCACCTCTATCCCTCAATCATCCCCAGCTCTCCACTTCGACCCGTTGCCATCCCTCCATCCATCCTTCCACCTCTCCATTGCGTTCATCTGCATGGAGAGCGTCTCATTCTGCCCAGGCTAATTGGCTCTAATTAGAGTCATTCAGCAGGGGTTAATCAAGGATGACTTGCGCAGATTATGACTGGTGGGGGGAGGAATTAGGGGGCAACAGACAGCCTATGAGCCACACCGGCAGGCACGTATCTCTCCTCCCAATGCAGCTCGGGGACTTGGCATAGATAAATGTGTTCAAACCTGCGCCATGAAAATCATGTTTCAGGATGTGCTCCTGAACATCCACCCATTACTTGTGCAAAAAGTCTTAAAAAACTTTATTTTACCAGGTGAACATTTTACTCGATGCTCCACTTAACTCAACACAATGCAGACAAAATGTTAAAATGAAGCAGATCTTTTCATTACCATAAGCATTGTTGAAATGTGTGATTTGAGTCAGTACTATGACATTATGTCTGCCTGAATGACACCTGTTAAGGTAAGAAAAGACTTTTAATAGACGAAATGAGGAGGGCTTGTTAAAGGTGAGTTTTAAAAATCGGCTTCTGCCTCATCTGTTACTGCTTCACAGTTGGACTGAATTCTAAGACACTTAAATTTTCAGAATTTTAAGTTATTGTTGGCTGAGGACTCGTCCTGAAACAAAATCCAGAGTTTTTAAAATAAGTACGCAATAGTTCAGGTTAACTGCAGATTTCTCTACAGAAGTTAAGGAACATTATAAAATTTTAAGGTCACCAAACTGTTCCAACAGCATTTCAATGGCTGTATCATACTGTGTAGAGGTTTAATACTAAAGTGCACCTTAAAAAGGCATTATTTTAAATGCTGCCTCAATTATAATTTTACATAACTTAGATATCTGAGTTGCAACTAGATTTAACACTGTTTTCACCTATGTTATCACATTTCTACAATGGCCAGTAAACTAGGATTTGCACAAATACTCAAAAGGTTAAAGTGTAGTGTCACTGCTGACAGTGACACTTGCTATTTTGCTGTTTTAAAATCTGGATTTTACTCTCAAACCTTCACCAGAAGGAAGAAGAAATGTGAATTATGGCTAATTTGTAGCAGGCGTACCAGCTGATTGCTCAGCAGCATCAATTAAGCTGAGAATGTTGCGTAACTAAAGAGTGAGATTACCTCAATTCTTCAATCTTTCAAGGTATTTTGTATGTAGCATTGTAAACTATAGAGCATTACAGCAGGCCTTGCATACCACCAGATGTTTTTAGTTATTCTGGCATATTAGACCTCCTTATAGCTCTGAGGTCGGGCAGAGCTTTGCTGGTAATAGAAACTGACAGTGAAGATATTTCAAAATGTCACAGCATGAAAGCACAGGTGTAAAGAATAAAAACAATTACACTAAATTCAATTAAGCTGCTTTAGTTTCAGGCTCCATGTAGCGATCAAGCTGACTCACTGTCACACTGTCATGGCTTCTTACTGGGACACTTACAGACAACAGAGTCATCATTGATGTTATGAGCAACACGTGCTTTTCCTGCTACGATGACTCAGAATGTCTCTTTTGAAAAAGGCACATCCTTCAATAAAGTTAATGTAATAGAGCTAACTGATTATTACATAAGGAAGCACACTGGAAAAACAACAATTTTATTAGTGAATAGTGTCTTTTCTTCAACAAATATGTCCAAAATTTGCTAAAATAGAAGGAAATGCAGTGATAGAGGAAAAGGTTTTTAAAAGAATCTTTTAAATTCTCAGTAAAATGTAATTACAGTTTATTGTTAATATGTTTAAAAAAAGCACTTTTACAACTAATCATCCATCTTCCAGTACATAATTATAAATTATAAGCCTGTTTGCTGTTTAGATATGAGACTGTTTTAATATTGTTTTTCAAAGCCTCTAAAGAACTGAAGAGGTTTTCTGTCTTGAGATTATGAGTCATATGTGTTGATATGAGTCATGATCATTTTTACAAACTGCCTCATGCAGATTAATTAATGCTACAGAGCAATTAGCTGACACTCTCGAAGCATGTGAGCTCTTGTCACATCAACACTTTTACTTCTCCTGGTATTAAACCTAAAGTTTAAAACAACAATCGCGCAATCTTTTGAGTAACTATGATATAAAAAGTCAATGGAAGGAAACAGCCTCAAATATTGATCCGAAAGGCAGACAAAGCACATGATAACGCAGCAACTACACTCATTTTACCATTGCAAAAAAACTTTTATTGCAGGTCTATGAAATCACCCCCATGTTTTCATATCGGTGTACCGTGCACAATGCAATATCACAGGTCTCTTTATTGCTTCCCCCTGTTCTTATATAAAGAGACCTGCGGTAATTATTCAGCAGCGTCCTACTGTACTGAGCCCCTGTGGGAATGGAAACATTATGGCTGGTCCACACACACACACACACACTCACTCACACACATACATGCTGGCATACTGGACAGAGAGTAATGACCCAGCCCCTAGTGGTAATGGTTTCTCTCTGTGCGTGCGAGTGTGTGTGCGTGGTGGCATACATGTATTCATCTGAGCATGCTCCTACCAAGTCTATTTGATGTGACTAGTCCATTAGATTTTCAATGGGCTCCTACACCATAATCCTGAATACACAGTGTTTTTTTTTTCTTTTTTTTCCGATGGGCTCTTCATTGGAGCTGCCCGGCAGTACAGATTGCTCCTGTCACTGTTGAAACAGACAAATTCCCCCTCATATCCTCTGCATATGGGATGGGATTGTCTCGTTACGGCCCTGTTACATTCCCCCATGGCAACATTAGCCGGCGGCTGTAAAAAGACTATTAGGATCCAAATCATTCTGGACCCAAGACGGCGAGGCTAAGAGAAGTTAGCGAGGGGTGATGGGAGAGAGAAAAAGAAGACGTAAAAAGAGATAAAGCGAGAGAGCGGTGGATTAGGTGGTGTGATTTGAGAGGGCTCGTTGGCAGTTCAGAGACCTCCAGCGTCGCCCCGCATGCACGCGTGAACTCTCACACACCGCACGCTCGCATAGTCTCTGCAGCAACGTAGCCATCCTAATCCACCGCAGCCAATCAATAAGCACTTGACAGGTACTGAAATACAATATAGAGAGCAGCACTAGCCCTGCTGGTTCTTCTGCTCCATTTAAACTGCAGTTTGACAGCTGAGAGGGGAAGCAGGGAGGAGATGCATTCGGAGATGTCTCGATAGGCCTTGACATGGGGCTCCTATAGGGGAGAGGCAAATTTAGCTATACACACAGTGCAAAGTTCTGCTTTTTCAAGTTTTTTGAACCTGTTTCCTTGGAAAACAGCTTGTTTCCTTTTGTTGTACTTCAGCGCATGAATTTGTCAAATCAAAAAAAGGGAGAGCTGTCATTTGTTATTTAAAATTCCGACGACTATTTGAATGTCAGTCTGCTCAGACTCGAAATGAATAATAAAAGCGCAACAAGCTGTGTTATCTGACCTATTAGCAGTCTGACTTGCCTTTTGTAGGAAAAGCACAGGTGTTATTAATGACATTAATGACGGCTCCGCTCTATTCGAGTGGCCCGTGAAGTGTGCTGGCACGCACAATACAAGGAGCCTGAAACTGACGCAGCTGAATGGAATTCAGTTTAATTAATTGCATTATTTACACCTGTGTTTTTCCTACTGTGACATGTCAAAATGTCAGCCATGAAAAAGGCCTATTACATGCCCTGTTGCTCAGTAAGCAAAGCTACTTTTGTTCTCTGTGCTAATTGAAAAAAGGAGAAGAACTAGCAGGCCTGAATTGATGATTATGACACTAAACCATTTAAAAAGTGAAGCATGAAGGCACTTAAGGTTGCCAGAAGAAATGTAGCTAAAGTCTGTTTGCTAACTTTACGTTACAAGCATGTTAGCTTGTAACATGAGGCAGCAAAAGATCGAAGAATGAGAGGAATGACATCAAGATTTTGACTTGTTGTAGCAGGAAAAGCTTAAATGAAACGACTCTTTAGCTCTTTTTCATCAAGTAAGCCAGCATGCACAAACCCAGGAGTCTGGAACTGTATCTAATATATGCATGTAGTTATTAATTTTATCAATTACACCTGTGCTGTAATGTAGCATGAGGCTGCAAACTACACCTGAATTTACACAGAAATTTGTGTGACCTGATTTTAAGCAAAAGTGACAAAAACTATCAAGAAACTGATACTCAAAGCATGTTTGAAAGGGAAAAGCACTGGCAGATTCTTTATTGCTTTGAAAAAAAAGACACTTAGGACTCTAAGACACAAAATTCAGCTGATGTTTTGCTTCTTTGCCTGCTTTATCCACACAGGCAGAAAAATATCCGCATATACCTGCGGAGACATCTAGTTTCCACCGTTTTTAGGGAGAAAAATAAAACAGAATGAAAGAAAGAAAAAAGGCATCCTTAATTGTTTTTCCATCCTTTCTTTCCCTCCGTCTTTCATGGCAGATGAGGATCCGGTGCTAATGTCCCTCTTCCATCACCACTCCTCTCCAGCTGCAAAACACTGATTGGAGCTGGGACCGCCTCATGATTGCACTCTTATTGGGAGCAAAGGAAAAAAAAAACACAGAAAGAAAAAAAAAATCCTCATTTAATTCATCCTGCCTATCTCTCCTTCCCCATCTTCTAGTGTTTTGCGAGGGGGGGAAATTGGAAACGCCCCGTAAATGTGTCGGGGAGACATCCCAAACCAAATCGAGGTGCCATTACCCCGATGGGTGAAGCACGGCGGGGCTGAAAAATCTCCGGCTCTCTCTCTCTTGCTCAATGATTGTCTCATCAGCAGGAGTAATTTGGGTTTCTGGTTATCGCGTCATTTCTGATTTCGACGAGGGGAGAAACGGGGAGAGACGTAATTACTTCTCTCTGCAGACGGAGAACAGATGAGAAATTGGGGAGTAATTAATAACTGGCTGGTACCCTACTGGAGTAGATGCAACCTCCCAGCGCTGCCGCCGCCGCCGCAGCCACCGCCACCTCCTCCGAGACAGACTTTACTCACTGTGAGAAACGAGTGGGAACATACTCCAGCAGCAGCCTGATGGATCAGCAACAGGCATTTCAAAGCGGGAGAAAGAAAAAGAAATGAGATAGCAAGGTGAGAGTGAAAGAGGCGGGGGAGGGAGCCGAGAAGAGAAGATGAGATGAAGGAGTGATGGGGGCTGAGGAGAGAAGACAGAGTGAAGATGGGGGATGAAGTGGATGGATGGCGGGAGAGAGAGATTGGCCTCGGCTTTAGTGCACCTGAGAGGCAAGAGAAAAGGAATGAGAGAGGATAGTGGCATGCAGGTAAGGAGCGAGAGCGGGGAAAGAGGAGGAAAAAGATGCTAGGCTAGCTGAGTGCATGCATTTACCAGAGGTCTTTTGATAAGAGGCTGCCAAATGGGCCTTTTCTGAGTCACTTTCCAGCTTGTGTGAAATAAATCAAGACTAGATATCACAAAAGGATACACCTCTTCATTTCTTACCTCACCTGTGTTTAAATAATGTTTGAACTGTTCATCCCACATGTCCGCAGTGCATAGATTATTTTCGTGAAGCTCCCTGGCAACAACATTCATAATGCTGCCAGGGTTTTCTGTCTTATCTTCTCCATCTATGCCGTGTCGTTTCAGCCTTGACAACACATTAGCCTGCACTTTACTGACAAACATGCCTCTCTTTTTTTTCTGCTAAAATGCTTTTGAACAAACCTTAGAAAAACTGACCTCCATGCAAATAAAAAAGGTAGCATTTTTGTCAAAAATCAACTCCATTAAAGTCTGTTCAGCTTCTTATTTTCATGCTGCACCACTTCCTCCTCTCCGTCTCTGTCTCTGTTTAATAAGATCCAGGCGGCAGCGTTGTGTCTGCCGCCGGATGCCAGGAACGAAAGCAAGATGATCGGTGCTTGTCAAAATGCAATCTGGAGGCTTTACGTGAAGTCAACAAGACGAGAGACGGTATCTGAATGGGGAAGAAGAAGAGGAAGGCCAGGCGACAATGTTTACCAGACTGTCCGGGGTGTAACACACACATAAATACACACGCGTAGCGATAAAGATCAACCAAACAGGAACACAAGCACAAATGGAGAGCTATCACACACAATCACGTGCAATAAAGTACACACAGTGGACATGCATATCTATTCAGTACATATGAGAACACACACAAACACACACACACTCAACGATGTTATCTTCCACACAGTAGTACAAACAGAAGCTGATAGCAATCCCAGGTACACACACACACACACACAAACACACACTCGTATCATGATTGACCATTTTCCCAGGAGCCGAGTGACTCTTCTACATGAGATACGGGGATGAATGTTGCGTTCGGACTCCATAGCTGCACTCTAATATTCAAAGACAATGCATTAAGGCTTATTGAGGATCAGAGCAGATAAAGCCACGGTCGGACAAAGAGGCACTGAAGACGGAGCCGGCGAAAGGTAAATGAGTTTGAGTGCACTGAAGAGGCTCACATTGTTACAGGCCGGTACCAATCAATCACACTCATCAGGTCTCTGAGAGGGTTTATTATTAACAATGCAGGAGGCAGCCGGGTCCCATTTTGACCATTAGCTTATTCTTGCTCTATCGCTCCGGGTCTGACTCTATCTACTCCTATTTTTCCAACGCAGTCCTTTCGTTTATCTGTACTCGCTACAGTTTTTAGCTTCTATTCTTCCCTCATTCGTTTCATTTTTTTTCCATTTTGTATTTATTCTGTGTTAAGCAGGAAAAAAGCTGAAAAAGCTGTGTATTGAGGACCAATCAGTAAAAATATGGACAGAACAAACAAAATGGATGATAAAAGTAAACAATATTCTGTATATGTACTAAGACGGACGAAATCACAAGACTAATATACTGATAAGGATACAGCAAAAGAAAGCAAAAGTACAAAGATTAAAAATTTATGATCTTTTATTTTATTGCTCACAGGTACAAAGTACATCTGTTGTCTGATTTGCTGTATTTATGGTATTTGAGGTCATTTATTGCTGAGGGTCAGGAAGTCTACTGATCCTGGGGTTGGGGGTTTAAGCTCCACCCTGATTCTGACACATGCATGTCAAAGCAGTCTTAGGCAAGACACTGGACCTCATTTTGCTCCCCTGTCACTTGGGATGCACAAGCCAATACACTTTCAACTGGAAATATAATAAAGGGTTGCCAAAGGGTTGACATTCGCCTTAAAAGCCTGTGCTAAATCAAATGCAGGTTTCCATGTCAGGTTGAGCTGACCGGGCCTGCCAACAAGCATATGATCTGCTGTGGGGAGCACTTAATGGGAGCATCTGACAAAAGAAAAGAGTAATTATTGTATTTAAGAAATGATGCTGAGCTATTATGTTGTTGTTTCGAGTTAATCTTCCTAAACAACCAGGTTTGCTGATTTTATCTACGAACAGAAGTCTGTTTTTAGACGTGTCTTCCTTCCAGCCTGGTTATATAGTCTTTTTAGCCAGTGTTTGTGTGCAGCCAGTTCCCCTCTGGGTCACACTGATGACGCCAGGTGTGGTTGCCAGGCAATTTGTGACGTAGCTGACTGCAAAGCTGGTTAAAAGTGGGCAGGTAGTGTTTTTCAGGAGTCCTGCTGAAAATACACACCATCACAGGGATCTGTAAGCTCCCAGTGAACCGTGCTCCATCCGGTAAGAGGAGGTCTGCCTGTGTTTGTTTCTCTGCCTCCTCCTCCTCCCCTCGTATCCTCTATCTGCTGACAACACCTGTGGAAAGCAGCTGGCTGGGAAGCCGGATGCTTCGCTTGTAACATGAAGGCGGAGGGGGCTGGTTAAACCCACTGGGGTTACAGGGATGTTTCACACCATGACAACAGTCTGAGGCTGCTGATGCAACTGCCCACATGGGACACGGAGAAGGAGAAGGAGGCAAGCGAAGAAAGGTTTGTGTGTGTAGGTGAGATACCTGCATCTGTTTAGGCAAAAGAATAAGTGGTATCTTCATGCTGTATATGAAAGGAAAAGGAATTTATCTTTAATATAAAGAAGGTGCAGGACTAAAGCAGCACACAAATAAAAGAAAACCACACACTGAATATTGAAAGGTCCCACAAATTTGATGGTCTAGTGGCTGGGACATATATATGCTCTGCGGCCACGAGATCCAAGATTCAGTCTCTGTAGAGCATTAGCTAAAGTAGGCATGAATGATCAGTTCATGGCAATTGAACATTTAGTCCAGCTGTTTGTAGAAGTTGATGTCTTAGACCACCAGAAAGTTGTCCACAGAAATAAAGTGATGAGGGTTTATGTTGGATGAGTTCAACCAGCATTCCTGTAAAACAGCGGGAGGGCCCATGTTGCCAATTTTCTCTGTGCTGACTAATAAATTTCAGATAACCAGAAATAGAAATACCATAAAAGTTATTAACTTTAAACTTTGTGAATCATCACTCAAAGAGTTGAACTCCACTGGCCTCTAAAGAGAGCTGTAAAACTCATCTCCTTCTACCTTCAGCCATGAACTTATCAATCACCCAATGTGTTAAAATACTTTTTATAAATACCACAAGCAGTCTGTAGCTAAACCATTCCCTGTTTTTATTTAAAATGAGATTACAAGGAGAATCTCAGGCGTATAATCAGCAGCTCATTTGCACTATCCCCTTATTATTGTCTTCTCTTTCCATTACAAGAGACATTTTCTGAGCTGTTAACCTGGGAAAATCACCTAGTTTGCTATAAACTGCAGTGATCAGTGTCTTCCTGCAGCTGCAAACAGGAATTTGGGTGAACTGAACATATAACATTTGAGTAGATTTATTTAAACTGATTTCCCTTTTGAAGAAAATCAAGAAAGTAAGGTTGCAATGCATTAATACTCAGCTTTTACTGATGATGCTGTTTGAGAAACACGACAAGTAAGATTAGAATTCACCTCCACAACAAACCTACACTGTTTGATGTAACAATGAGAGCCCACCAGCACCATTAGACTGCCGATTTAGCAATTGATTTCAGTGGAGCCAGCTCTTACCGACAACATGAGCCCGACGCTGGTCTCTTTGGCAGGTAAATCAAAGACTGTGGCTTGTTATCAGGTTTCATATGCAGCTTGAGGATCAGCGGTATGTAATGTAATAAAACAGGTGCTCAGTGGGAGAGCTCTGATGGTATTACTGCTGGTGCGCTGGGTCAGGCATAAGACTCACGGGCTCAGACGCATAACTTACTCGCATGCATGCATGTAATAATACAGACGCTGACACACAGAAATAGACCAGTCGGAATAGATATAGACATGCTACATACACACACACATGCCACAGAGGTAAGTGGAGCATTGACATATGCTTTCGATTTTCTTTAAAGAAAAATTCAATTCATGAAAATTTAGAAAACTCTGGAAACAATCATGGTTACTCTTATCACACCTCAGTCCCGACTCCCCCAACTGCCCGACTCGACAAATCCCCCCCTGGCTGGAAATCCAATCCCGCCTCTGTGTGACCAGAGGTACCGTGACGGATGGCTTGTAAGCATCCCACCATGTTTCATCAAGCCTTCTTCTCTTTGTCAGGCCCGGAGACTGAAGACTTCCACGCAGCATCTCACCTTAGGGACACTGTTGTGTTCAATAATTCAGTGGCTGTTGCTCCAGTCCTGTGGAGAGCGCTCATCAGTGACCGATGAACATCCCTAGTGGGCTCCCAGAAAGGCATTTGAAATCACAATAAAGTGAGATTTTAATTGTGTACAGTGAAAAGATTGGATATTTTTTGTTTGCAAATGTGCAGAGCAAAAAGTTAGTGTGATAATTAAACATATACCTTTTCTTAGATGCTTCATGTTAAAGATTTCGGAGCCCAACGATAAGCCAAAGTTCACACCCTATCTCTTAGTCTCTCTGATCCCTCAGCACCTGATTCTGAAGCTTCGGGATTTGTTTTTTGTGGGAAAAAGTGCTGGAGAAGGGAAAGCATCAGTTGACAGACAGATGGAAGGAGACAAATGGAAGAAGTGGCAGAGGCAGGGGGACATAAAGGTTGACCAATTAATCGTCTCAGGTGAGGTTTGAGTCCTCTGGGGTTTGGGAGTATTTCAAAGGGAGTTGGAGGTTAATGTGCGTCTGTGGTGAACACAACAGATAAAACCTCTTCCACTGGGTACATCCCTGAAAATCAATGCTCTGCTTGGCTCACCTCAGTTTTTGGTTTTTGTTTTTTTTTAGCACTGCTTGACCCCATGAGGTGGTCAAAATTCTTCCAGTAACACTCACTCAAAAGTTGTACATTACAACTTCCTCCCACAGCAGTGATACCGAACTCATATTATGTTTGAGTTGGGATTTGCTTGCTACTCTGAGTTATATATATTTTATTGGTCTATCAGGCTGTGTTTCATTCCCCAAGCCTTCAAAATGGCCACAGTGGGAGTAATGTTAATTCTTAATGATCATGTCTCTTTTCTTGCTGCTCATACACACAGTTTTTGAGGTCCTAGCGATAAGGAGTCCTCCCATTCTCCCACTGTCCTGCAGGGAATTTGGACAGCCATAACTTCTCCCTCTGCCACATTTATGTGCCATCTCTTTAACAAGGCCAGTGGCCAGGGAAACAGCCAGCGATGGGAGCTGTGGCAGGCGTCCTGGGTGACACGTCGGCTGGTTTGCTTCAGGCATCGTTAGCACAGGTGGAAGAAAAAAGGGAAGAGAGATGGGAAATAAGACAGAAGGAAGGCAAGAAGACATAAAGATACAGGGGGAGAAGATGGGAAAGGATGGCAGAAGGAGGAATGATCATAGATTTAGGAAGGTTGTAACAAACCAGGAGTGGAACCAGCAATAATCTGCCTAATGACCACAATGGTCATGATTACTTGGATTCAAATTACAGTTTAATGCTATAAATGCCAGAGGAACAACAAGAAAGAATAAAAATACAATGGAATCCACTTACAATGTTTTTACTCCCCTGGCAAATTATTTAACTTGTTG
Organism: Acanthurus leucopareius; assembly: GCA_029814765.1. NCBI lineage: Eukaryota > Metazoa > Chordata > Actinopteri > Acanthuriformes > Acanthuridae > Acanthurus > Acanthurus leucopareius. Next base: position 5,175,174 of record JAQMCX010000041.1, on the reverse strand, counting down.
AAGAAAATTAAACTTGGCCTTATTCACACATGAAAATAACTTGATTAGAAGGAGATTTGTTGAGTATTTTAAAGGAGATGTCAGGAGACCTTCCAGCTGGATTTGTTGGGACCCAAAACAGGCTTTTTTGAGGAGACAATGGAAGAATTTCCACTCCTGTTTTTGGCAACAACAACTGTGTGTTTTTAGGTAGACAACATGAGTTTGTTGTGACAAAACCAGATATTTTAGGTCAAAACATCATCTTTCTTGCAACTCTTACCAAATAGTTTTTATTCCTAAATCTCATCAGACTTCAACCACAGAAATATAAGGTTTCAACACAAAGAATGTAAAGAAATATTACATTTTAACTTATCTATGATTTGCAGAAATGCACAAAATTAACAATTCGTTACTGTCTCCTGTTAGGAAATACACGAGCCAAGTGATGTGACTGCTGCAATGCCTGTGCAGCCCAACCACAGTGTTACTCTGGGAGTCAAAAACAAGCATTGTGTTTTCACATTACAGGCCAGAAAAAGGGGTTGTGACCCATGTTAAGCGTTTGCAGCTAACAATGCGGGAACAACTGCACACGCATGATAACCATTTTCACTGCTTTGTTCTCTCTCAGCTGCCAATCTGCTTCTGTAGATCTATAGGAGACACATACAGCACATAAAACACAGGCATACACACACTCTCAGGGGCTTTTTTCTCTCTAGTCCAGCAGTGTTTTTCGCAGTAGAGAGCAGAGGAAACAGCATGATCTAAATAGCTCATTAACTTTTGATGACTGGGTCCTTTGGCTGTAGATCTTGAAAGCAAACGGGAGCCAGACTCCTTATGGCTATTGATTCAGCAACAACCCCCTCTGCACGTCCTGAGGAGGGCTATGAGGGACTCCAAATTATTCATGCCAAAATCCATGCGTATGTTAATGACTGATTGGGACAGTGTGTCCTGCTCTGTTTAAAAAAAAAACATATTTTTTACAACACAGCTGTAATATATTATTGGTATGATGTCACCGAATAAAACAACATGATAAAACCACAACGCTAACTGAAGAATAGAACAAACTACAGCTCTTAACGCAAATATTGATTTTCGCATTATTTGTAGTAGCAGTAAACATTGTTATTAGCGTTTGGGTTGCAACCAAACCAGTGTTCTTAAATCTGTTTTACTCATGACCCCATAAAATGAAGGATGTCTACCAATGAAACTGTGATGTTATGCATACAAACTTCACAAAAAGGGGGATTTTTTGTCTATTCTGAGACTTTTAGATTGTCGATTGGTTGTTTTAGGGCAAGTAGAAAGAGATAAAGTCACACTGATGCTAAAACACCTGGATTAAAGAGTTTAAGAACGTAACCGTCTGCCCTTTTATGCATAAAATAAAAGAGGGCTGACCTGAATAGGCTTACATACAAGAGGAGTGACTAACAACAAGAGTCTTACATGAGGGTGTCATGAGAAATCCAGTCCTGCAGCAACAGAACACACTTGAAGGGGAACAAAAGGACTATCAGGCAGTGTTTGTTGGAAGGTAGGTCACATTTTCTAAGCAACAACCTAACGTTTTGCAGCATAACAATGGGACTCTGTGTAAAGCAGATCTCGGATCTTTAGACCTCATTCAGAAGAGAGCAGATCACGTTGTGACCGAACAGGTGAAAGTTTCCTGCTTCCTTTTAATGTGTAATCACACATTAGCTGCAGACTGCAGGGGGTCTTAAAAAAAAAACAAAAACACAGCAATCCCCCCCGCAGCGCAAAGGTGAAGCAAGCTTAACTTTTAGAGAGACACAGCTCAACATCACACTGCTGTTTACATCCATTTAAATGTCCGATCAGTACCAGCAGATCCAAGCAGCCCTGCTATGATCGAGGTAGTGCAAAGGTGTTCATTTGCATTTGTAAATGGACTGACACTTCTACGCAGCCTCACAAACCTGCGGTGATCTCAGCAACGCCTGATTTGGTCTGAAACGGCCCTCAGTCCGCACCGGCAGGCACGTAGAGCCCCAACAGTAGCAGTCCGGACAATAAGCCTAATGTTATGGCTTATTTGCATGGGAGAGGGAGGGGGCTAATGCTTTTGTTGGGATACCAAACGGAAGTGGTGTATGTAAATTTGGATTAGGGCGGATAAGGCCTCTGTCAGCTTCAATAAGTATTGTTGCCATTGTGTGTATGTGCGTGTGTATCTGTTTGTGTGCTTGCATGTGTGGCTTTAGGCTCAAGAAATGCATATAAATGAGCTCTTTACCTGCAACTACCACTTCAATTAAAAGGCTGCACTCAGGCAAGCTCATAACTGTGTGTGTTTTCATAGGGTTCGGGGCATACTGAGGCGTGTTTGTGTGTGAGTGTGTACTCTGTGTGCATATGTCTATATATATATAGATATGCCTGAGGGAGGGGGGGTGTGGGGGTGTGGAGGGCCGCAATCCGCACTTTTAAATCACACCTCGAAACTGCGCGTGATGACTGCGGGCTGACGGGCTCCGTGTCCGAAGATGATAGTGCCGCTCTATGACTCAACCTATATCTGGCGTTACGTTTCCACCATCACGTTCCGCGCGGCGCCAGGGGAGAAAGACCGAGGGACCAAGGAAAGCACTGATAAGGCGTGGAGCTAGTCATGTAGAGGGTCAGTGCAGCGGAGAGATAGGGCAGCTACATGGCAAAAGGAAGCCAAGCGTGACCACTTTCTTACTCTTTCACTCATCCGCCTTTCCTTTCCCCGTCTCTCCACCCCTCCGGTCATCCTCAATATGGTCTTGTTATCTCACGCAGCACTGATGGCTGCTGCATGTGTGTGTGTGTGTGTGTGTGTGTGACTCCCTGTGTTTGTGTGTGTTTTTTGCTTGAATTTGTGCTCCTATTTGTGTATGAATGAGTGCACGCCGACCCGCCATTTTGTCACCCCTGTGTTCAGTCCCCCTAAACATCACTTCAGCCGCTATTGAGGTCTGGAATAGCGGAGCGCACAGCCATCTTTTCAGCATGAACAAAAAGTAAGGATGAGACGAGGTAAAGCCCCTGCATCGATTTTATACCCACTCCTCGGCTGCGGCTGTCCTTGAATATAAATGACGGTGTTTCAGCCCACTCCTCTCTGCAAGGCGCCCAGAATTCTTTATGGCTATCATAGTGAGGATCTCCCACATTTTCTAAGCTTACCAAAAACCTGCTCCTCTCATATCCCCACAGCAACCGCAGGATAGACCTCGACATCTGCCTCATCACTGAAACTCATTTTGATGCCCAAGAGGGAGGCAAACTAAAAGAGAATTTGATCTCCGTGAGTCTCAGGGAGCGAAAATTCTCTAATCTTTTCCCCACCAATCCGCTGGGGCAGGGACACTTACTGTACAACTCACTCATCTCCAGTGGCGGCTTTGATTCTCTCGCTCCTCTCTGCTGATTTCGCATAATCACACGGTAATGAGGTTGGCTGCGGTGCGCTGGCGTGGCCCCGGTGCGCGGCTAGCTTGTGCTCGCATGTTAAAGGGGGCTGCAAAGGAGGTTTTAGTTAAGAGGAGGGGAGGAGGAGGAGTTGGAAGGAGTGGAGGGAGAAAAGGTCTGGAGCCCCCTACTTGCGAGCACATTTGCTGGAAACACAATTACACAGGCGCACAGAAGCATACCAGGCTCCACAATGATTTCTCCATTCTCCAGCTGGTGGAGCGGCTAATTTCCTTAGCAGCTAAGTACTTATAGATTGCTCTGTAACAGAAGCTTGCGACAATGGAGCCGGGCCCAACAGACGAGGGCAATGTATCGCATGATTGTTTCTGCCTCATATCTGCCATATAGCCAAGCTTGTTCTCGTACAGGGGCCACATTACCAGGTTACACACTCAGTAGGTAAACATGCAGGCTGGGGGCCTGATTTTCTGACCAATAAGTCTGTTTGTGCTACTTCCTGAACTAAAAAAGTCAGTGGATGAGAGGAAAAGCAGCGCGATAAAAGCCATCCAACTAAGTTGTTCAGTGGTCAGGGCTTTACCATAGTGGTTTTATTTGGCAAATGCAAGAAAAAGAAAAAAATTCAGTCCAAAAAGTGGTTGAAAATCACTAATTACATTTTACTTAAGTACAATTTTTCTGCCCTTTTTGTAGCTTTTTCTTCTTTGCTACTTAAGATTAGATACTTTGCTGATTAAGATTTCATCTGTAAATATGAGTAACGTATACATGTACAGTATAGTTACTGATTAAACCACACAATAAGTAGTTTAAGTAGTTTAACAGCTATGACAGCACACTTAAAATAATGTCTTAATAAAATATAATCATAATATGATGAGAAGTAATGGTAAGTATTTTTTCTTTTGCTAACAAATCTGTTTAAAAAATTAAAACCAACATTCCATTTGGACGTATTTATGGCTCCTTATCCAAGCCTGCTCATCCCTACTGAGGATGTAAATCTTCAATGAATAATTCAAAAAAATCTATAACTTTTTTAACCATCAAACTATTTCCTGTTCAGTAACTCTCTAAGGCAGGTGGGCATTTGTAGTTTTTAGCAAATGCTCAAACAGAAGTGCATTGTGTTAAATTGACTGGGACTCTTTTTTCACATGTGGATAAATCAACATTTCCTTCTCCAGAGAGAATTTACGGCAGCAGGATGATATATTTGGCACTGACTACAAAAAAAAACTGCAGCACCCATGTTGATAATCATGAAAGAACATAATAAACTTTTATATGTTTTTTATTAAAACAATGAATACAGAAAAGAAAAATAAGCTCTATCAGGCCTTAGATACACAGGAAATACCTCAGTTCATCATAAGTCTTGGTCTTTTAGCGGCCTTTATTGTCAAAAGAAGAGGAAGCCAAATACATCTGGAAAATTCAATTAGAGGGCTTTATTATGAAAAGCTGCACATGTGTTTAAGTAAAACACAGTGATGTATTCAAGGACTGATTAGAGCGACAGACTCCACATGATATCCTTTACAGTGTTATTATGGTAAGTCTCCAGGTAGCTCATAAATAAGTGTAACCTCTCCTCCTGCATTTACTTAGTCACTGTCCCATTTTCCAGATGGTGACGCTCTTATTTCATCAACTCTGCTTTGATGCACTCGGATCGGCGAGAACAGCCACGTAAGGCTTGTGGGTTTTGTGTGCATATCCCATAACATCACAAGTGCCAGGCGTCACGCTGGGAGTGGACACGAGGTGACAGACCGCTGCGAGTTACTGTCAAACTCCGCGGGGGGTGTCGATTACCCATCATGCAGTGTTGTGGAAAGCGAGGCATCACCAGTCGTGTCATTAAGCCTTTACGTATGGCTGCGTCTCCACAGGGAAACATTGAGCTGTATATGATTTTGGCCTCTATAGAGGCAGCGAAGGCAGCTGGACCAATTTATTGCAGTAGTTTAATGCAGTTTAGTATGTTTGATACTGATTCTGTGGCCACAAAGATGAAACCAGCACACTTTCAGCATTAATTTCATCGTTAGATTCTCTAATTTTCGTCAATATCAAGAACTGAAGTCCAGCATCTGTTGGGATCTAAACAGAATGGCACTTAAGAACATGTTTTAATAACATTTAAAGTAATTAGTTGAGATTAAATCATTCTAATCATGTCATTTTTAGCTCTTTATCACTGTCAAAATCTGAATGTTTCTGGGCCTCATTAACTTTCCACAAATAAACTTTAAGTGACAATTCCAACCGAAAATGACAACATCCATCTGTTTTGTGTCATCTGTTGTGCAATTTCCTGGCTGTTCGCTGAAACATATTGTGATGATTGCTGAGTGAAATATGATATCAGGGAAAAAAAATATTCAAACTTGATGAAATTGAGATGATTTATAAGACTGGTCAACCTAGCTACACACACACACACACACACACACACACACACACAGTCCCACCTACCCCACTGACCTGCTTTCTCAACCCAGCAGTCGTACATGATGTTCCCTCTCCCTCTTTCTTTCTCTATCCCTTCTTCTTCTTCACACACAGACACACACACATGCACACACATATGAGGGGGTGAATAGCGGAGAGGTCTTGTGGGTGCTCATCACACACACTTGACAGAAGCAGTGCTCTTGGCAAGGAGGAGCTACATGATATATGAAGATGGCCACTTTGAGCCGTCACATGTACGCACACACACATAGACACACACACACACGGTGCTCATCAGCCCCCTGCCCTCCAAACAGCTCTTGAGACACTGATGGTGACATATATGGAACACATGCAGACTGAAGCCTCTTAAATATTCATGTCTCGTCTGTGCGTCTGTACATCGCCGTGTGCGTTTCAGGCAGCATGTGCGTGTTTGCATTAGTGCGTGTGTGTGTGTGTGTGTGTGTGTGTGTGTGTGTGTGTGTGTATCTATACATTTGCAGGCAGATGTCAGTCTCGACTCTTGTGTGCATGCGTTGGCTGCATATCTGGACATGATTGTGTACTTAACTGTGCAGCTGTGTGAATATCTATCATCACACATTTCATCCGTAAGCTGTAAAACCTGTGCAGTTTGTTCTTTACACACGAGAAATCTGATCGGATTTTGCAAAGTCTGGCTCTCATTCTCATCACGTATCCTCACAGAAGATCATATTTTTAAAAAAAGTAATCTCAACAATGTAAAAAGACAGATTGCATCAGTATTGGGTCCCTCTCAGGGTGCTTTTTTTTAGGATTTGTGTACCGGATATCATTTTTTCTCGACACGATTATCATGGCCTAGAGAATTAATGATAACCATACAGTTGCAATATCTATAGAAATTCTCGAAAATCTAATAAGGTGTCAGTCAAAGTCACTTTTTAACTTGTTTTTTGTGTGTTTTATGTCTTTTCTGGCAAATAAATAACGCTTGAAACACAAGTGCAGGTAGGCGGATACAGAGACTATAACCATAACTGTAAAAAAGTGAACTAAAAGAACAGTTACACCCACTGAATTTGTCACTTTTATGGGAATTTACGCACTAGATTACTGAAAAATTAGGTGTCAACCTGGATGTCATGTTTCCATTACTGCCAATTGGAGCTGGAGCCAATAATTACCTACTGCAGAGTCATTTACCCCGCAATAGTTTCCAATCGTACCCTCACACTGAAGACAAAAGCCAGATTTTAGTGGGTGTTAGTGGGTTTTTGTCCAGTATTAACGGCATATCACAGTGACCCGCGTCTATTTTGAGACTATCTGACATGCCTGCAGTGATTTAACACATCGCTGTGACTGGAAGAGGCCGCAGCAAAACAGCTGATGACTTTGGATATGAAATGTGCCAACGATAACTTGGACTAAATGACCTTTGGGTCCGTCCAGGTCTTTTACAAGACACCATTTTAATAAAAGCCCTCGCCTCGAGGTCTATCTCAATGCTGTAATGTATGGTCGAGTGTCTGGGCCTATTTGCCGTTATAACACTTGAATCTAATCAGAGGATAGGCCACTTTTAGAGTGTTTGGAGAAACCACTTGTGCCCACAGGCAATCAACACCTCATCAGAGGCCCCCCTCTCATGTGGAGAGAAGGGGGCACGCAGCCCAGCAGTGAAGAGCACAATTTTACCTCCTCATCCTTTTTTTTTTCTCTTTTCTTCTTTTACTGCACCCTTTGTTGTGCTTCTCCTGTCTTTATTGTGTTTTTCTCGATTCTTTTCAGACTTCAGAGGTGCATGAGAAAAAGTTTTGGTGGTGTAAAAATGCATCAGACAGCTGCACACACATTCATACACACATACACACACACACACACACTATCTGGGGGTTGATTCATATTCTGTTGATTTTTAACCACCGTCATCTCCTAATTTCTTGTCATGAGGCCAAGATGAGTTGTCTGCAGCCAGCAGCGCTAAACAGGAGCCAATGAAATGCTGCGACTAATTATCACGCTTTGGAAAATCGTCTTTTTTGGCATTTAGGTGGGATCACAACACAAGAAATTATGTTTTGTTTCTTAAGGACAATGAGTGTAGTCTAAGAAATATTGCACATGACGGCAGCTGCATCCAAAAGAGGGCTGGGTGTGTATGGCAGACGTGAATTGTAGTCGTACATGCAGCCAAACTGGGCTCAAATTGGCCACATCACATGCAGAATGGCAATAAGATGGTTGAATGAGAGCGATCGGCCCAGTCGCCAGAAATGAAATGTTGGCGTTGTAATTTTCTGCAAACCACGGATACGTTAAAATATGCATGTTTCAGTCATAGCGCATAAATGTTTAAACAGTCTTACTCAGTATGACGTAGTTAGGATTAAACAAAGGCCTACACTACCAGTCAAAAGTTTGGACACACCTTCTCATTCAGTGTTTTTCCTTTATTTTCATGACTATTTACATTGTAGATTCTCACTGAAGGCATCAAAACTA
>JAQMCX010000041.1:5079473-5161718 GCA_029814765.1 Acanthurus leucopareius | reverse complement strand
CCCCCCCCCCCCCCCCCCCCCCCCCCCCCCCCCCCCCCCCCCCCCCCCCCCCCCCCCCCCCCCCCCCCCCCGCACCTTTCATCCAGCGGATGCTATCCTAAAGGGAAAGACGGGATATGTGTGTGTGTGTGAGAGAGAGAGAGAGAGAGAGAGAGAGAGCATGTGCATATATTTGAGTTTGTGCCTGTGCAGGTCATCTTAAAAAAAAATTTGATTTGAATTTATGCATGAAAACTGCAAAAAAAAAAGCACAAGTTATCAACAGGTACGGCGAGCAAGAAATTATCTTAAAAGCTCATTACATTCAAATCATTAAAAAAGAAAAATCTATTTCATCTTGTTGCATCTAGTTTTGCAGAAAGGTTTTTTATGAGAGAGGAGGCGGGTAATTTTTTGCACAAAGCATCCAAAATTTTGAGCGTTCTTGATCTTTGAGTTTGACCTTTGGATTTGATCTGTAAACAGAAACAGCTTTTAACTACATTTAACAGTTTTCCGTCAGCAATAAGAGCTTGCTCAGGTGCCACCTTAAGGTGGTCTCTTAAGGGGGAAATTCACATATAATGCTAAAAACTATCCTTGAAGCAAAATGGAGGGTGAAATAGGTCTTTCTCTCTGCCAAGCAGCAACCTACGGGAATAAAAACGATGCCAACACTGCAGTTCCTTACATGGCCACTTGAGGCTTAGTGAGTCAATCCTTGTGGAGCCTCATATTAAAATATGCAGCCTTACAGCTGCAACAAACATGTTTACAGCCTCGAACAAGACACTTTTTTTGTTTCTATATTTATTCTTCCATGACAATTGTACATGGTGTGAATTTTTTATAAAGTACTCTTTTAAATTATATCAAAGCTTGAAGTTATGCATAATTTAGGGTGAAGTAGCTGTCTTCTATCTGTGGCTTAGTCATTGGTAGCAAATTGTATCATCCCAAGCTCCTCCCTCCCATCCAAATATGGTCAATTTTGGCTTCAAAAGATGACACCAAGACACCGACAACCAATCAGTATTTTAAAATGGTACTCTACAAATTTCAAATTTGTGACCTCATGGTGACCTCAAACTGCAGTTATAACCATTAATAACAACCAAACTTTTGCCCACTGAATGCTTTTTTACACCTGAAGTCAAAACAAGTCTAGTCATTCTTTATTTAGAGAGCACATTTAAAACAACCTAGGTTAATCAAAGTGTTGCTCAGGCTTAAACAATATAAAAATAACGAGATTTAATGATATAAACACAATAAAAACATGATAAATAGGAGCATAAATTAAAGACAAATGTTTAACTCAACTTGTATTAAAAGTCAGCGCAAAGAGCTGAGTTTTACGGAGGGGTTTAACAAGCAAGTACGACAGATATAAACTGTAAATATGTATCTAAGAAAGTCTCAAAAATTAATAATCAATCTGCAAAAGTAAAGAATATGTTAAATGAATCCAAAGGTATATTAAATATGTGGTAAATGAGCTAAAACCTGCAGCACGCCTGAAGCACATCTCGTGAAATTGGGCAGATGCATGTGTTTATGTGTGCATACAAATGTGCTACGGTAACATGTGTCGTGAACCAAGATGAGAACTCGCGGTAATGAACCTCGGCTCCGTGTTCCACTGTGTTCTTTGCACAGTGGGGGTGAAGACACACAGGCCGCGTCCCTTCGCAGAGCGCGAGAGCAGCGGAGAATTGAAGTCGCATGTGTCCTTGTCCCCGCGTGGAGGCTCTTGTCATTGTGCAGGAATAGGTCTATGATCTCCCTCGCTCTCTCGCTCGCTAACATAAAGCCCCCTCAGGCTCCTCTCTCGCCCACCTAAGGTTTCAAGGTTGCTTCTCCGCTGTCACATTCTGACTATTCATTCCTCTCGCTTTTTTTCTTCCCTGTGCTGTGAATAGAGTAATCACCTCCCCCTCACTGTCTTCACTCTGAGCTTATCGTTATGCTCAGATCAGCCTCTGGTAATGGAGTCTTGAAGTCAATTTATATATATATACAGTACCTCTTTCTACTGTATGTTTCCTGACTAGTAGGCCATCCTCACTTCTGAGCTATAAGCAGCGATAACACTCATGTTGTCATGCCTTTGTCTTCCTATTATTAATCTTCAATGCCTTTGTATTGAAAACTCTAAAATGTAATTTATCAAAATGTCACTATTTGGTCACCGTCTGAATCACATAGCCGGGGCTTTTGTTGCAAACTCATTTTACACCGACGTTCAGCACTTACACAGCAAGAAATTCTTTGCAGAGAAAGAAACTGCACACATCAAAGAATGAGGCTGCAGCATTTAATCACAAAAATATCTCCTGCATGCCTTGAAGATCACAGATTCGTGATTTATTGCTGAGCATCTGAGGGCAGATCTGTCTTTTAAGACCCTCTTAAAATGTCCGTGTATTGCTTCTCACTTAATAAACCCACTGGAAATGGCAAGTGTCATTGTATTGAATGAATTCAAACACAGTTTTTTAGGAGTTTCACAAGGTCAGCCATGGAGTTAGGACACTTGTAGTCTTTGTACACACATACAGGGGAACAGCACACACACACACACACACAAACTTGCATCCATAAATCCAAGCATGTCGGCCTTGGTGCAGTAAAACCGGCAGTCTCTCTTTCTGTCTCTTTATCATTCCTTACAGAGTCGTCACACACCTCAACACATTCGTCCTCCATCCTCTCTCCATCTCTCTTTTTTGCCAACTCCTTACCTTCAGCTTCATTCAGCCCATCCAGACCTTGGAAAAGCCGTAATTGAATGCAGTCAGAAGACTTGGGGAAAAAAAAAAAAAAGCACAAGGTGCACTCGAGTCTTCTTTTCATGAATTGTCCTGCATGCTTCTGTGTGTCTTGCGAGATAACCAAGTGCACTTTCTCAAACTTGTTCAAATATTTCTGCCTATATTTTGTGTGGTGTGAAAAAACTTTTTTTTTCACAATGGCCCGCCGTGCGTTTTTTTGATTCATACAATGAGTTTGGAGAGTGTTTCATAAGCCTGGAGGTAATACGAATTCTTCAGCTCAAGAAGGATAGACACTAGAAACTAGGGCTGTGTGCTGATTTCATACTCATTCTATGCAGGTGGGGGGTTTTGCGGCCCAGCATCCCCAGAAACGATGACCATACTGGAGGTTTCCACACCTTGTTATTTACATCCAGCACCAAAGTGCAGCACAAATCGTGCCCTCTGAGTCAAAGGTTGGTGTGATGTCCATAAGACTTTCATACAGGTGCTTCCATCACATATATCTGCCTTTTTTTATCAACCGTAGCCATAATTTCCCCCCGAATCTTAACCAAGGTGTTTTTGTCGTGTAAACATAACCCAAACTGGACTTAAATCCTGGATTCTGGTGTCACATCCTGCACTCTTCACGCCCACACCCTGTAAGCCACCCTTACATCTTCTGTAGATCCAGTGCAGACTGGACTTGTAGTAATTCACTCAATTAAACAAAGATATTGCCAGCATGAAAGATGATTATTCAATTTTGAATGCTCCACCTAGATACTATGGTGGATATACAATATTTACTGTGGACAGTTTGCTATGATATGCTGTCTCTTCAGCTATAATGCATTAAATCAATGACTTTTTGATCAAATTTTTAGAAAACTGCAACACTGAAATGCCATGAGCAATTACAGCTGACAAAAAGTAAAGGATTTGTTTAAAGAAGTAATATTTTTCAATGACCTTTTTGCTGTCTTACACACTTTTTCTTACATATATATATATACATATCTCATAGGTTTATTGGTTTTGAACATTATACATTGGTTGGCTGTATCATTAAATACTCTCCAGAAAAGTCTTCTCCTTCTTCCAACTATCCAACTATGAACCCTGAGCCATCATTGAAGCTAAAACATTAAAGTTTAGAAAATAATAATAATTATCAAAGTAATAATTATGTTATACATGTTTGCAACCACGAGTACCTCCTCCATTTACTCTATGCAATAGCATCTCTCAACAGCACACTCCAAATCTAAGGGTCTTTAGCTTGCAGGCTGATCTCTTCGAGTGCACTTGAATGTGAAAGTTTCCAGTGTTGACAATTGACATACTTAAAAACTCGACCTTATTGGCAGAGAAGAACGTCAAGGTTGGACAATTCTGCAAAATCCTCAGAATAAATTCAGTAACAGCCTGTTTTGTTACTTTTCAAGACACAAAAAAACTCCATCTCATAAGTCCAAAGTGTGTAAGATTTAGAGAGATCTGTTGGCAGAAATGGAGTTTGACATCCATAATTATGTCTCCATCGGTTTATAATCACCTGAAAATTAGAGTAGTTGTGTTTTATTCCATGAGAATTAGCTCTTTTCCTCCACCGCAGAGCCTTTTAGAACTTTTACAGAGAACTTTTATTTCAAATACCACTGGGATCTAGAGATAGATTTTCAGTTTTGTGCATTTTTATAAATGTCAGTGGGATTCTGAATGAAGTTTTCTTGGCTTCTCCCTCTTAAAGGTAACAAATTAAAGTTATAAGACCAATATAACATCCAAGTCCTTGTCCTCACACTCCCTTCCCTCTTGTGTCCACTTATCTTCCTTTTTTTCATCATATATTTCACCCTTTCCCTCTTGTCCACACTTGTCTGTGCTCGATATTATTTTTTACAAGGACATATACAGCCGGGGTGACATACTGCCAGCAATTGCCTGTTGACTTGTATTACAGTATTCCTGCTGTTGTTGGCCGAAGTGTTGGTGCTTACTGCTCCAATATCTGTCAGATAAATATGGATTTAAGGTGCCATTTGATCATGAAAACTGTGATTTTTGTTTCAGTGGTATTGAACTCGGAACCTCTCGACGGCTAAAATGTTACCTGCTTCTTTAACACCTGCTCTGTCAGCGAGGGTAAAAAAGATGTGGTGCAACAGCAAAGAAAAACAGAGTGAAGAAGAGCTCGAAGGAGGAGTTTATCTGTGTGTAGTACATGATATTTTCTTCACTTTAAGACTCTTGAGCTGTGGTGCTGTCAACATGATGGATAATGTTTTAGGGCTCGGTCTCCTGGGAGTGATCTGTTGTCTGTACCATCAACTGTGGAGAGCAGATACAGAAAGAGAAAGAGAGAATGAGGGAAACTGACAGAGGGCAGCAGACAGCCGGAGCAGAACCAGTCCTCATTACGGCCAAATCCTGCTGGGGGTTGACCAAACTGGGGCGATTTGAAGTTTAAACTTTAAAGAATTTCACTGTCTCTCTTTCTAGCACTATCTCTCCATACTTCAATCACCAAAAAAAAAAAGGAAAAGACAGAAACACACATGTACCTTCGATCTCGACACACACTCACACATACGGCGCCCTATCTCTGGCCTGTGGGAACTCATTATCTTCCCAGACGAGTGGTGCCATGAGTTGCCAGGTCGGTCTCCTGCCACCGTGTCACTTTGTGACATTGGGTTCAAGTCTATGGGCTGTAGAGACAGTTGGGTGGGAGGAGACAGAGAGTCGAGGCAACTGTTGACACACGGGGCCTGGTTTTTGGTCTTTGGGGCATCACATGGCCGCTCTGTGGAGGATTTGATGAGTCATTTGTTGGGTTGTAAAATGTTAATGCTATTCCTGGAAAATTAACAATAACAGTGGAACCGCAATCAAGTCATGCATGTATAATTTAAGAATATAAATATATATTTCGCAAAAAAGTTAGTAACGGGAACTTTGGTGAAAACACGGAAACACTGAAAACAGAATCAGGAATTAAAGGTGATAAAGAACACAGAAAAAGTCATCAGGCATAATGTTCAGGATTGATTACTGAACGAGATGCAGGTGTGAGCAGCTCCAAGGGCTGCCAAGCTGATGATCAGTGGAAACAGGTGTGTGAAGGGGCGGGGCAGGCAGGTGAATTGAAGACAATGGGAGAAACAAGAAGCTGGAGTCAGACTGAGGCAGAATATAGAAACAATGAAATTTCTATGCCACCAGCTTTTATTAAATTCTCTTTGTTTAAAAATAAAAGTGTTTTGTTATAAAATTTTGTCAGGAGATGCACTGTTTTATTGAGTTTTTCTCTGAGTGTATATTTGACTTATATATGTAATAAAAAATTAGGTTTTAATTGATTAAATATTCATTATTTGGTCTCCAATCCAAAGCACAAGACTTTTTTTTTTAGATACATTTTATGCTAAAAACATGTGTAGTGCTTTTCTATTACCTGTGCTTCATTTAATTATCTCTGAGTCATTTTGAAAGGATTGCTTTTGATTTTTTTCATTTTTATTTTTGCACAAAGGCCCTTAATTTGCTAATGTTTGGGCCTATAGTAGGGAAAGAAATTGTTTTAGGTATGTTTATTGAAATCATTGAGGGGAAAAAACAGCAAAATGCGGCATAAAAAATTCTCCATCTTTACATTAAAAAAAAAAGATGTACTTGAAGTGGACATCTACTGCAAACCCACATCAATTTGCCTTGAGGATCTTCCATGTGACCGACAGGTAAACCAGCTATCTCTGGAGCAGCAGCAGCGAGCGTTAATGCGGTGACCCTGGATGGAGGTTAGCAGGTCATCCACTCACCGCTGCACAGATGATCTACGCACCGGCCCGCAGAAATAGGTCGATGGCATAAACTAAATCCAATAGGAATATTGCTTTTCATTGATTTTTTATCCACCTTGGGATAATACATGTATTTCAAGGGATGGATGGGTTTATATATATATATATATGTGTGTGTGTGTGCACAGCATTCACAGATGATGGATAAAACCCCCAATGATTGGTCGTTACAGTATGTGTTGACTAATGCCTTCATCATGGGCGCGAATGGAAACGTAACTCTTCTCGGACATATAGGAGACATAATACAGTATAAGACTATAACTTTAGAGCGAGTGTGTTATTATTGGTGTGGCGGGGCTCGCTCGCTCGCTCACTCGCCCGGCCACTGCTGAGAGAGACCGAGAGGCGAGTTATTTGTTAAATGCCACCACGAATGTACCGGGGTCCTAATTGGATTTCCTCTCTCGCTCAAAAACCCCCTTCACTTTTTATGAGAATGACCTCAGAGCTGGTCACAAGCACACACACTGAATTGCCTCAATGCCTGTGTGTGTGTGCTCTCATTCAGGTTCACACACACATTTGGCAAAAATGAAAATAAACTTTAAAAAAAACTTAAACTCAACTGTAAATTCACTTCCTTGTTCTTGCATTTTTACTTTTCACAACAGCGCATGTCTTTTTAAATGAATTTCTAGGTTTTGAAGGTTATTATGCAGGTTATTAAGCTCTTTGGATAACAGAACAGATATCACAAAAATGAAAATTCTGTTGTTTTTTCGATTCACCTTTCCAACCAATGAAAAGTCTTGTGAAGGGTCTTTGCAAACATTTCTCAAGCTCGACAACAAAACAGTGATTCGGCATTTTCCTTATAAGCTAAAGAAGCTGAAAAATTGATACAAAACATTTGAAAAAACCTGTTAAAACACATAAAATGGCTTTATATAGCTTGACCTGCACAAATAATTCTCCAGAAGAGAATATAAGTACCTGAATGGTTAATAAAGCCATAAAAAACACCAAAAATGGGTTTGATTTCTTGAAAAATTCCAAAGATTATTACTTAAAACTTACCGTATTGTTTTTTGTGTGTGTTACACTGCTTAAGTACTAACAGAAGATGGATCTCTCATATCTAAACTTCAATGTCTAATCATGGATTACAAGCAAAACGCTACAACCTGTAATATATAATATATAGTTTGTATTCTGTAATAAATTAAGTGTGGCCAGTCGCACGTGCGTAGGTCCAGTAATTACAAAAAAGGGGGAAGAAAAAGTTTTTACTCCTGTTTTTTCAATGCGCCATCCATGCGCTTTAATGCCGCTAAAGCAACAAGAGTGAATTTTAGTCCCTCTGTTTTATTTGCGATCTTTCCAGTCTTTCGGTGCTCCCACACTAAAATATTCTACCATGACTGCTGGCTGTCCTGAAAGTTTATAGAGCTACTTTCTTTGGCTTTAATGGCAGCAATTGTACATGAAGCTATAGGCAAACAAATCTGACTTAATAACCCGTTAAACTCACTGGCCTGCTGGTGGCCCGATAATGACAAAGCCATGCTGTGCTGCGAAACTTTGTGCGAACAGACAGAGCTTCATGTTAATTTATAGCTGAGTCTCTAAGATACCAGAAGCGTCTGTATGAATTTTGGGGAAATGTGTAAAATAATGCACAAGACAGTTTGATTAAATGGTGCCGCCATTAAAAAAAAATCACAAAATCTACTGGAAACTGATAGTAGTAAAATGATTTAAAAACCCTTAAAGATGATCTTGTGCTTTTTCAGTGCAAAAGGCATCTTAAGATGCACATTGTGCTGCTGTAGGGATCTTAAATTGTGCACGAAAAAATGTGCTTACAAGTAAGTATCTTGTTTGATCAATTTTTTGTAATGTTTGTCATTAAATGGGGCTTGAAATTGCACATGAATAAATTCTTTTACCATGCAACTCGCACAACACCGAATTCAGTATTTCTAACTTTCTTCCACGCACAGATAGGAAAGATGTTTATTCCTCTCTCACATACAAACCCCAAAACTAATACACCAAATAAAAAAATGCAGAAAACACCATCATTATCATGCATTCTGCTGACTTTATCTGTTTATTTATGCTGTTTTACTTGCTCTGTCTCATCATCCTGGAAAACAAACCTGTCCGCCTGTTTACAGATGGCAGAGCTCAGAATAATCCTCATCCACACCCACACACACTCACTCCGTGCATACCTTTTTTTTTTTTTTTTTTTTTTTGTCTCTTCTCTTAAACATTTTCCACTCACACTTTAATAACTGCTCCTGCATACAGGGCCTCAAAACTCCCACACATGTCATTCTGCATATTTGCTTCCTGTCTTTTATTATAGAGAGCAGGTTTTTTCATATAGGTGGTATTCATGCTACAGATGCTGAATGCACCAAATCCTCAAGACATGTCAGAAACCACAGGTGTGATAGATCGGTTCATTTTCCTAATTAAAGCTAATTAATGCTAACGAGCCTATCAACCAAGAATCATGTGTGTCGGCAGTGTTTAATTACCGTATGAATAAATAAAGTGAAACGTTAACATGAAGTCAGCATATTGTTTACTGTTTGTATTTGGCCAACATAGATCCAGCAAATGTGTTCATTTACATACATGATAAGAAAATTGCCTTGCATGGCTATTAGCATGTAAATGGCCTCATTCACCATCCAGCCCATTGAGGCAACAATGAAGCCTCTCAGAGGACGTAAGGAATAAGCTCTTTCCATGCACTGAATGCAGGTTTTTAAATGATTTAGATGCATTTTTTGTGCTTCATATTTCAACTACAATTCAAGTAGGAGGAATTAAATGCTACAAAGAATGATATCATCTCCATAGGAAATAAACGGTGGCCATTTTCACCTCAAATTATCATTCCCCCTGTCTCTTTTTCTTTTCTCTCTGCAAGCGAAAGGCAGAATGTCACATTTGATATTCACAACAAGCCTCCTCACCAATCCCCCCAAGAGTTCTTTGGTGCCAGATGACGAGCAGGCTGTCAGGGGTCACCCGGCAACCCGGTCACTCTCTAAACACCCGCCGGCCCTCCGCGGAAGTGACCTAATAACAGTGCCAGGTCCTCGCCGAGCTCCGCCGTCCCTGTCCCCGCCGCCTCGCTCAGCAGCCGCAGATCGTGATCTTGCCCCCGCTGCCTTTCGAGGATTACACCCCACCGCCCCCTCCACAACCCCCTCGCCTACTTCTCCCGCCTCAAGGAATCCTCACTTCTCAGATCCGCTCAACAGTTTTACGAGTTGGGGTTTTATGAGCTTCATCTACTTATTTTCTCCTCTTCTTCCTCTTCTGTTTTTTTTTTTTTTCCTAACAGACGTTTCCGCAGACAGCTTTCTCAGCTCATTTCCATCGGATGCCCTACAGGGAATCGCCGAGCGTAAAGTTGTGTCTATCCCTAGCCACCGCTCAACTTCTGCGCCCATAAAGCAAAATAAAAATGTGCTTTAGTGATTTGTCAACTTCTGTCCTCGGGGAGATATAACGTGGAGATCCTTGAAATCTATTGTTTGGAGACGCCGTGTGAGCCATCTTTCAAAAGTGTTCGCTGAACACTTGAGTTTGTGTGATTGTGTGTGTGTGTGTGTTGCAACATACGTACTTTCTGTTTGATACAACTCATGTGTGCAATGCAGACAAGCCATCCATGCGCTTTCAGAAGCCATCACATAATATGACTTTCAGCTGCTACATTAATTTGTCCTTCGTCCTATTTTAGATAGAACCACCTCTCAGCAAACCACTTCAGAGCTTTTGTCATTCAAACATGACTCCCCCCCTCTATGTTTTATTGTTCTTCTCTTCCTTCTCAACGCTCATTCAACATGCGGCCGGATGAAAGACGGTTTCTCTTGACCTGTTATCTTCCATCCATTCCCGCTCTCCTGCCCCGCCCTTACACTCACACCCTGCACATTACCATCAGACGGACCGCCACGTGCTGCCCCTCCGCTCTGACGGGTGGCAACAATAGAGACAGGAGAGCCAAAATGGCAGCCGCCCGCCCCTGTCTGGCCCGTCCCCCCGGGGGGCCCGTCGCGTATCGCTCCAGCCAATCTTAATGCACGTCTTCCGCAACAAATTGGCCAGTTTACTTAAGAGTCTGCTGTGGCCCATGAATATTTGATGTGGTCAGGGCTGCGGAGTGCCAGGATACAATGACAGGGTCTTATCTTATTTAGCCAGACAGAGGGGGTTGGTTCCTGGCCCGACCCAGAATACTCCACCACTCTCCTGAGACCTAGAAGAGCCCAATCCAGGAGAAGTAGACACTATGAAAACATTTTTTTCCCATTTGTCCACACCTTTGAAGTCAAAAAGAAAAAGCCCAAGTCTTGAAATGGTACCAATCACTGCATTTGGATGAAAACCAAACAGAGAGCAGAATGCTCTTTTTTTTCATTGATTGACATTTGGGAAATAACACAATGGGCTTTTAACAGGTTTAATGGACCCAAGAGTGGTATAACACACCCGGGTACGCTCATCGACTCGCTCAATGAAAATGTAAATTTCAATCCAAATAACAAAGAGAAAACATGATCAAAATACAGAGGAAGCACGATGCCAAGAGCGGCGCTGCGCTCACGTTACATTCTTCTTCTGTGTCTTCTTAAGAAGTGGAGATTTGATCAGCGGTGTTGCAAATCCAGGAGACATTGTTCGAGAAGAAATGTGAGTACGAGATGTGAAATATGTTATTTTTCTCGATGATAAAAACCCGCACAGCAAGGCTGGGGTGGCAGGGAGAGGAAACAAAATAAGGATAGTTTTCCCAATTATCCCTCCCCCATCCTCGCTCTCTGTGCCTTCCCTCTGTCCCTCTGGGCTTGAGGTAGCTGTGTGACTTAAAAAAGGCCTCTCATATTGCCTTGGCTGTGATGGCTAGTAATACTGTAGCCTCCAAATCAATGGAGCCTGTCCTAGATTTCGCTGCGGTCTCAACTCTCTCTCTATAAAGGGATCTGGAGGGCACTCTATATTTTTATTACCTGAGAGAGAAATGGAGAGGCCGGGACCTGGATCTCATTTCACGCACACACATTCTTGCATGCGTACACACATATAAGCTTGCACACACGGAAGCATATATGATTAGAAGCGGGTGTGCATGCATGCAAACATAAAAACTGTCTCACATGCATGAACACGAGAACAAATACACAGTTACGCAAACAGGCATTCAAGCATGGTGGGCTAAAAAGTACACCCACTGTCCACCTACTGTACCTGAGACCCCTGGTGGTAGGAAAAGGGGCCCAAGCAGGGACTGTCTGTCTTCATTAGAAGCTGAAAACACACACTCACACACACACACACACACACACACACAGAGTGGCATGATGCAAATGCCACAGTGGGTTACGCTGACTACTCTGCTGACTGTGCACATTGGGAGGCTGCAGCAGGAAAGGTTGCTTCCAGTTTCTGGAGTGAGAGGAGGATAAGAGGAGTGAAGGCTGAAAACTAAAAAATTAAATGTGCTGTATGTTGTGTGGTGGCACAACAAGAAGCATCCTAAAACTCTGTGACATCGGGACATTTTCTCTCCTTCAGCTGCAGCAGTGTCTTGACTTTTTAGGAACGTTCCACAAAATTCTATATTGTGGTTTGTTGCTTTCAGCGAGACTGAAAACAGTATGAATAGAGCAGAATTTAAAGAGGTTGCACATGCATGCGAGAAAGGAGTGCGTGCAATGCTCGCCAAAACCAAGAGAATATAGAGAAGCAAACCTTTGTTTTGGAGGTTTAGAGGTTTTTAAAGTGTATGTGGGGGAAAAAAATCTTTGGAACGTACTGAACATGTGAATTTACAGCTTTTAAGACTCATCTGTCAAGCCTGTAGACGTTGAGTCAGTCAGAAAACAACATTGGCATGCCACAAATTACATTTTAAGGAGGTATTGTTCCTCTTATCCATCCTGGACACGAAAGCCCTTCTTGATGTTAATCAAAAGGTGAGGAACATTATCCATAGTCTTTTTTGTACAAAAATACCTTTCAAAGATCAGTTTAAGTTTTCATATTAACATAAAAAATGCAAACCTACCCTTTAACACCATTTACTGTGATCCTGCACCCCCAAATTTCATTTCATACACAGCAGTGCATGCAAAACCTTTACCAACTCATCAGCTAACGCGCCTCGCCCCCTTCAACATCAGCGGGGTAAAGGGGAACAACGCTCAGCTCCCCCATGAGCCTCAGCGCCCCATCCATCCACCCGACTGCCAGCGAGCCAGCCATCCAACCAACCTTCGTCAGCAGCTAATTAAATCTACCGCTATTCATTTGGCCCTAATGTGCTTTTAATTGGATTACAGGGCCGGTCATGGGGAGGGTTCAGGAAAGGGTGAGGAGGACGACAGAGAGCAGGGCTCGAGGTGAGGGGACGAGGGAGGAGAGGCTGTTTGACACGAACGTGAGCGAGGTAACCTTATTATTCTGTCCGAGCAGGGAGGCAAAACTGGGAGGGAGGGATTGAAGGGAGGGAGAAGAGAGAAAGGAGAGGGAAGGATGAAGCTCTTTTAATGATGCGATGAGTGTTTGTTTTTCATAGTCAGCAGGATTTGGGTTTTAAGAGAAACTCTGCACATCTGTAACCTGCGGGGGGGACAGAGAAGGGCAGAGGCAGGGGGTTGGCGTACGGGGAAGAGACGAGACTTTGATGTGGTGATAAGAAAGTTACAGTATGTAACGGCACCCAGAAAGACAGCACCCAGTGATAGCCAGAGAGTGAAGAAAAGATCAGACGAGCGGGAGGAGTGACGAGAATACGAATGGTGGAGAGAGGAACTGAGGTTTTGACGCTGCGGTGAGGAGAAGTATGAGTTGTTTATTGTCAGAAGTGGAAGTCCTAGGGGTTTGAGAGATGCAGCAATGCAGGAGCTGAGGTATAGAGCTTTTAATAGTCTTGCTTTTGAACTCTAAAGCTCGTGGAAGAAAGAGAAAGATGCTGTTTCAACACGTCTTGCTTAACTTTTTGGAATAAAAGGACCCACATTTGACTGCTCGCTTGGTATTCGAGTCACTATGTCCAACTAGATGAAAAGGGGGGATTTTCAAGGAACGAGGTCAGTGTTTAATTTTTAGTTGAATTGGTAAATAAATTACAGTCGGATCGATGGAGTTTTAATCTACAGCTTGGCTTGACAGGCAGCCAAGTCTCGCTCCCCCTCCCGCCCACCGTTTGCAGCTAGCGTTGGTTGCCTGATAATGAATGAAACTTGTGTCCAGCAGGCTGACCCCTTATCTCCAGCGGCCGGCCCACTGCGAGCATGACCCCGCACATATTAAAGCTGCAGCGCAAGAACACAGCACACATGAAAGCACCTCTCATCCACATGATTACAGAAAATCAGCTGGAACTATTTTCTGCAAGTTTAATGCTTTCATAAGATTCTAAAATCAAGATTTTATGCTCACGAACACATGGACACCATGTAGAGAGGGATGTTCATGTGATATCTGCAAACATTTTGCATAATAGAACAAAACATGAAAACCATCAAGCTTGTGTTTAAAAAAGATCATATTTTGAGAATATAACCAAATACTTGCCTCCAACGCTAACCCTAACCCTGCAACCCACACATTGAAACTAGAAAATTATTATAACCCTAACTTGCCATAACTTGTTGCTAACCGTACAAAATTAACAAGCTAGCTAGCCTAACTGCATGTACTTGTTTCCCTAACACAAATTCTTATTTAACTAATTTATTTCCTTTTTTACTGTGCATCCTGGGCTTAGCCCCTCCCAAAACAATCGTGACTGGTTTTAAAGAATACAAACAAGCTTGAATATTGTTTTCCCTTACTACTGATTGTAATTAATTCAGTTCAAACTTCCTCTATTGCTAGCATAGCATTAAAATGAAGAGCAGAAATAGCTTTAGCTATGCAAGACTAATGGTTTTTTTACTGTTTGTTTGGCTGCCCCCAAGAGGCCAAATTAAGTCATGCAAGGTACAAATATTGCATTTAAATTATATAATTTTTCATGCGATTATATTTAAGTTTGAAACAGTTGGAACAGTAAACATGGAATTAATATGCTTATTACTTTCTCATTTATGCTGTACAACCAAATTTTGTGTTGTAAAACAAACTAGCAGACTGTGACCCAGCGGCCCACAGTACAAATGAAATGTAGAGGCTGGTAAATTGGTCTCATTTGTTTACAGTAATTAAACTTCTGTCTCAATTTATCAATGTAGTGATTATTTATTGATATTTAAAAGATAATACCACTGTCATTTGTTTTACTGCTGCCTACAGTATACAGGTTGAAAGCCCACCGGTGGTTTGCCTGGAGCTGCTGTGTGTTCCTCTGCAGGTCTGCTTCACCTCCCAGAGCCCACAGCCTCCCATTGTTTTCAAAAATCCATTAATGGGCACCATTTTTATGTTTTCTATTACAGTGCAGTGTTACATACTTCTTCTGGCTGCAATAAAGTGTCAAAACAAAAACTTAAGGCAGAGTGGCAGGCAAATTTAGGCGAGGACGTGCATCGATTTCTTCACTTTCAGTTCCAGTGGAATGGAGTTACTTTCGATACAAATGAAATGATTTCAGCTTCGGAGCTACAAAGCCACTTTTGGTCAAATTAAAAAGGTCATCATCCATCAAATGATGAATTATGTTTGCCAGTGCAGCAACAACTGCTTTAATGCACTTTTGAAAACAATGGGAGACTGTGACCTCTGGGGCGGAAGGCAAACCGGCAGCAACACAAACACTGATAGCAGTACAGTTTTCTCTGTTTGGAGGAAACTCCAGCAAATTTCAGCATTAAGATCAGTTTACTAGTCAGGTCAGGAGATGAGTTGCTTAGCTTAGTGAGAACAAAAGCAATCCAAGCTATGTCTGAAGGTCATAACAATGTCTTCCATCTCAGTAATTGATCTTTTATGGCATGTTAGTTAAACTCTTGTTGTCATTTTTGATATTAGGCATTTTATTCCAAAAAAATAGCCTCTGGGTTATATACTGCAGGCGGATTATTTAGAGCAACAAGGATTTTTCAATAATGATCATTCGAGCTGCGATGATGACACATAAAGTAGCATTCGCTTGTATTATAAGGTTGAATTAAGAGCTTTAGAATTTTGGTACATAAAAGTAAAATTTGTATGTGGGGCTTTCAGAAATAAAAAGATATAATGTTTTTGTTTGTTTATTTATTTATTTTTAAGTCATCCAGTCCTTTAAAGACGGATCTCATGGAATAAAAGCCTGAATAAGACACAGCCTCAGCTTTAACATAATGATGTTAAGCTCATGGAGGTACAGTCGGGACCTCGGTGGCCTTTTAAGCCTGCTGACACCAACAAGGTGACACTTTGGTCGCCTTGGTTTAAAGCTCGGCCTCTAAAGCACATCCAAAGCAGATGATGTCAAAATCAATATGGCAATGTCATCAGGTCTGCTCCAGGAGCAATGATGGTCCCTCAAACCTGCTCTGAAGTCATGCACATGCACACACTTAAACACGCCCACACCACTCCCCCAATTCTTCATCATATCATCAAGCCCATCAGCAGGCTTAATGGGGAAGGGATCAATACATCGCAGGGGTCGAGGTGAGCCAGGAGAGTATACGACGGCTCGTGACACTTGTACTAATGGTGCAAGGAGCCAGCGCGCCTCCACCTGTCACTGTCAAGCTAACTGTCCGGAATGAGCCGCCTATTGTCCTTATCATCGCCGTCTTCTAAGCCACTCACTGTCTCTACGGGTGACCTGTATGTTGGATGATAACGGGGCGAAGGTCAATCCCTCTTGATACTACTACGTCTGTAGTTAAGTGTGGGAAACAACGTCGCTCCTGACATCCAAATGAGATCTGGATAGATTAGAGTCTGGAGATTCTTGGATCCAGCGGCCAATGCCGGATAAAAGCGTGCCCATTTCACTTGTTGGCTCGAGTGCAGGTTTATGTTTAGTCCGTCCCCTCGCCCTAACCCCTCATTACAGCCAGTTTATCATGCCAGGAAGAGAGTGGCAAAAACAAATTAGTCCACGGGAGGGGAAAATAGCTGGGGATATCGATTTCGCCTTTTCATGCCAGAGTGGAGCGCAGAAAATATTGGGCTATAAAAGGGAAACAAGGATATAAAGCCATTACAGTGCGCACTTAATTGATCCCACTTCCCATAACAAATTAATTGAGCGGAAAATGGCAGATGGCTTTGATGAATGTCATAAAAAAAAGCTTGTCAGCAAGCCCGGTGTGTGCGACCCCCTTGCTCACTCGCTGTAACACATGAAGGAGCTGCTTAGGAAGGAGGCTTGTGGGAGTGCAGTGTGTGTTTCTTCAAGTATTTACATCCCAGTGATCCTGATGTTAATCATGTTGACTTATTGACACCATTGCTAATTGTCTGCTGCTTCTCCCTACTTTTTTTCTTTCCCTCGTTGTCTTGTTTCTCTTCTTCTACATTCCGTAACTGCAGCCATTGTGCAGGTGGATTTTTGTTTGCCCACGTGGGAGTCTGTATATGTGTGTGTGTGTGTCTGTGTTTCAGTGTATGTTTATACTGACAGGCTGCTGCCCCAGTTGCAGAACAAATGCTAATTTAATCAATTGGCTATAAATCCTACTGGCCGCTGACTCATGTGTCTTCTGCCCCTGGGACTCCAGCAAAAATCCTGCCAGTGCAGTTTGTCCAGCATGCACACACACACACACACACACAAACACACACACACTCACACAGGCATCCATCTTTGGTTCTCATCTCTCCCCCCTTTTCCATAACAGCAACTTAAGAGTTATTTTGAAGCAACCAGCGAGTACAAACACACATGTAGATGTTGACATACTGTGATAATTGTTATTTTCCTCCTTCAGCTAAAATTCCACGACTGTGCAGACGACACAGAGGCTGTGATCGATCCATGTTAGCGCATGTTCACACTCGCACAGGCATCCATCTCACAGTTAACTTTCCTGCTCCACATTAACCAGAGAATTATTTATTGCATGCATATTCCTCCTCACTTTTGCCCTCTCTGCACACACACGCGATGCTGACACACCTGCAGTTTCGTGGCATCCAAATCTGCCAAAGCTGCTGAGACAGCGTCTTCAGAGTGGTGGTGGGGGGGCTGCGAGTCTGGTTGGGGTGGGGATGGGTGAGGGTGGAGGGGCACAGTGGGGCGATAGAGTGACAGAGAGACAGCAAAACAGGGATGCAGAAAGCTGCAGAGTGACAGAGAGAGAAAACTGCCAGAAAGAGCAACAGAGCGATAAAGAAAAGTCAGAAAAAAAAGATGGAAAAAAGGGTGACAAGAGAGAGAGAGAGAGAGCGGGAAGGAGAGAGGAGCTGCTGTCTGCCAGCAGCGTGGCTGGTTGGTACCCACAGGCTCTGTTCAGAATTCTGTGGGGCCTCTGTGGCCCCCGTGTTCCCCATCAATCTCAGCCCGTTCTGGCAGCCGCCAGCGGCTGCATCTTAATCTGCCGGGGCTGGACGTGAGGACGGACAGGTCGCCTGGGCCGTGCAGTAAATAACCCTTCTCCTGACTGTCCCCTTCTATTCCCCTATGCATACACAGGCATGGATACACACACACACACACACACACACACACACACACACACACACAGGCTGCTCTTTTTTATTCACACAAATATTTCCACATTTTCTGACTTTGGAGAGGCAGCTAAGTGAGCTCAAGTTTAAAGCATTAAAAAAATGCACACTACATGAATAGAAAATGAGATTTCCTGCAGTCTAGACGGCCAGAAGTCTGAAGTAAAGCGTGCTCTTCTTCATCTTATGTCATAAACACATTGCAATAAATAAAATTGACTTTGAGGATTATAGAATTGTATAAATATAAGTGTGAAAGATGAGATGACAGGTTCATTCGTGAGGAAAACCTACTTTTAACACCTAATTTAAAACAGAAAATTTGTTTTGATAGATATTTAAGTCAAGCTAAAACCAACTATTCAACTAAAATGAGCTGTATACTCTGTGTACTTGCTCCAGAGTCCTTCAGATATATTTTGAAAATTGAGGAAATTTAATCTTTGAAAATAGTAATTTCACCAGACTTTTTTTGGCATGGGGTCTACTTAAAAGCTTTTTCTAAAGCTTTCTAAACACACCATATTCATCAGCAAAAGGAGGGTCCTTTAAGAGCAAGACTGCAGGTAAATTGTCAAAAAATGAATTCTGATATTTGCTGAATTTCTGTAAAACAACGAATTGAACAGTAACTCTTCACCAGAGAATTTGTCAAATATCCTGACACCTCTTGTCAGGAATAAAACACTTCACATTTACATGATTTTTGCGACATTCCCTGCCCCGTGGGTACCTTACTCTCCCTCTCTTTTGGGGGCGTTGGGGGCTGTTTGTAAAGACACCTCTCACATCCATCCGTTTTTTCCGTGTGTAGGTCTGTGCCTCTGTCTCACACTGTACACACACACACACACACACATAGACACACAGACCCACACAAAGCCGCCGTCATCCTTACAAGCAACAGCGGTGACAGCTGCAAAGATCTGACACAAAAGATGCACTATCTGAGGAACACGGAGGAGGCAAGGTGAGAGAGGCTCGGGCGGATTAGAGGGCGGCTATCTCGCTCGCCCAGGGCCCCTCTGACATCCAGGAGGCAGCTGGCACGAGTCACAAGCTATAAGGCCACTCCGCCCACAACCCTGCGCCAATCTTTGCCGGGGATCAGTTGGATTTACAACCCTGCGCAGCCCTGTCCCACTAACCCCTCCCTCTCCTTTTCCCCATTGTTAAGACCTTGAGGGGTCAAAGGTCACCACATTCTCCCCACCTGCCAAGCACGCTTGCTCTGATGGCTTCAGGGCAGAGCGCATAGTGTTCCCACTGGGATGCCAGTAGCCATGGCAACCTTTGAACCTCGGCAGCAAGAGGAGGTGAGGGATGAGAGCGGGGTTTGTAAGGTAACGGTGCTCTGCCTGTGTGAGTGACAGCTTCTCAGGGTCTTTAAATATATATATATATATATATATATATATATATATATGTATCTCCTTTTACACACACATGCACACACACACATGCTCTATCAGATATATATTCAAGCTGCATGTAAAACCACACACAAATAACATACCGCAAATAAAAACACAAGTCAAGCCCAGATGGAGACGATACACACATTCTCATTCAGCATGGAGACGCAGACACACACTTCTCTGTTTGACAGATGACCTTACGCTCTGTGTCACTGAGCCGCAGCGCCTGCCTCTGTTGGGAGTAATAGTGTCCAGAATGACATGTTATGACGGGACGGAGCGCTGCGGCAAGTCCACACACACACAAACACACACACACACACATGCTCGCTCCAGCCACCACAGCCCCATCATGTGTGTGTTTTTGTCTTTAACCACTGTCTTGCCCTCCCACCGCCTCGCTAAAAGCAAAAAGGCAACAGGGGGGAGTGAATGTCGATTTTTCGTTTAGGAGAAAAAAAACAAGCAGGGAAAAGTTATGGATCAAAAGCTAAAATATGAAAAATGCATTTCTGGACTTCAAGTGTGAGAATGCCTTTTCTTTTAAACTTGCTTCGAATTCTTTTACATTAAACAGATGTTGGCACATGTGGATGAGACCTTGCTGGATCACATGGTATTTTGATAGAACTTCCTTCTTTAACAGCTCAATCTCTGTGTTTTCAGTTAATCCTCTACAAAGATGATTAAAAAAAATGATAGATTCTAATATTTGTTCATACTTCTGATTCGTTCACAGGTGAGTTGTGTTCAGTTGGAGCTCAAATTGCTTCGCAAATGCGGAGTAGTGCTGGAGGAGCTTGTCTACCTGTGTGAAGCCAAACACGGCAGATAAAGAAACACCAGAGACCAGCTTCAAACTCTTGGCAATCAAAGAAAAAAATTACAGATGCTGCAGTAGCATGAAAAATTGGACTGAGAGTAACAAGACAGTGCTTAAAATGAATAACTGAAATTGGCAACCTTTACTGCCTGGCTTATCTGGGAGAGATATTATTTTGTATTTGTTTGTTTTACTTGGTATTTGTTTGAAAGAAAGCACAGTAGCAACACTGAGGAAAAGTAAGAATATAGTGATTGAAGGGTATTAAGTGTATGATTATAGTTATTTCTGGACTGAACCTGCAGGATCACATCTTAAGTCATAAGAAAGAGGAGGTTATTTTGTTGAGTCTAAATTAAATACCCACAGGCCAAAGGAATTGTTGGTCTGCAGTAATCATTTTAAGGAAAAACAAATGGCAAAAGGATAGCCAAAGCCAGTATGACAATTCAGCTAAAACTCTGGAAATATATCACAGTGGCAATTATTCAATCTTTTCTATTATGTTGTGGCAAAAATGTGACTTTTTCATAAAAAAGATTGTGTGCTTTTCGCTGTGGGTCTCTGCATAGGTCCCATTGAAGCTAATATGAGTGCTGCCTTGTTCTACATATTGCTGTCTTTAGCCTGACCAAAACAATACCCAGCTGTGTCCTAGGTTTCATCTGGGGCAAAGTCAAGTTTAAGAATTTTTTTGTAAGCTCTGGTGTCACTGTGGCAAGAGACACCTGTGTGTGGCTTTAGTAAATGTTGCAGACAGAAAAAACTAAGATTATCTTTTTTATAATGGAGTTGAAAGAGAGACTGTATTAGATGTGCATTGGTTGCATCATGGCCAGGTTTTCTGGTTAACAAGGTGAGTTTTTGTGCTTGCACCAAGTGCATTTTCCTTTTTTTTTTTGATGTTGTGACCAAAAATCAAATCACAAAAAAATCACAAAAGCTCTGAAATGAAATACTGTCGTTGAAAACAAAAAAAGGAGGCAATTTATACTAAAATAGCATAAATTTGAAAGAATCCAACTGGCATCTGAAACTAGCTTTGGCTGAACTTTTGGAAGGAATTTTTTGCACAGAAGAAGAACTGTGACCAATGACTCTTTCAATGTATGTGTGGGCATGAAAAAAAAATGGAACCTAGCCTTTAATAAAGAAATAAAGAAAGACACAGCGGTCAGATGGGAGAAGGAGGGGGGAGGGGAGTGGGAAAAAAAAATCTTTGCAGGAGGAAAAGATAGAGAGGGAGGAGCTGACACCTTGACGGATTGATTGAGATCGCCCAATACACGGTGTTGCCTGCAGCCTAGATTAGCAAGAGGTCTGGGTCAGCACAATCTCTGTGTGTTAGATAACTCTCCTGCCTTGCAGCTGCAGCTTGATACCGCACCTCGACAACACAACATTTCGCCGGCTATCTCTAAAACTCACATCTCCAGATTTGAGAACCTCGCTCAGAGAGGAGACAGAGAGAGAGAGAAAGATAGAGAGAGAGACAGACTGTGGGGGCCCAGTATCCATGGCAACCCCAGCCAGGTGCACTGGTTCATATGCGATTCAGGTAATTCAACCTACGATGAAAAGCATGCATATAAGGTCAGTGGTATTCAAATGCACTGCGTGTTTCTCCCCTCTGTATTCATATTCAGCCTCTCTCCGGACGCCGCCACATGGCCTCCTGTGCGCCCATATGAGCTGACATCTCCCACAATGCCCCGCTTGAGTGGCAGGTATGATATTTCCACTCGGTTTGATTGAGGACTGCATTTAGAATTCGTCAGAAATGTTGACAGAATATATCAGGCATGTTATTAACACACTCAGCGCTGCAGAAGACATGCCTGACACAGAGGGGTGCTTGTTAAAGTATACACACACACACACACGCACCGCCTCGGATCATGATTTGGATAGGGTCATGATTTTTAATATGACTCTGTGATTAGAATAAATACAAACACAGGAGGGAAAAAAGGATGAAAAATGGAAACAAAAAGAGGGTTAGAGATGCAAAAAGAGAGACACAAAATATTGGGGAAATAGAAAGTGTCATAGGGCTTGCTGTCGATGGGGTTTTTGGAGGCTTGTGTTAAGCCAGGGGCTTTGACAGCTGGGTTTAAGGAGAAAGGAGAGAGCTATGGATTGGAGTCAGGTCTCTACTTCATATTCTGAAGATTAAACTCCTATCCTCCTCCTCCTACACCATTTTGGACGTCTGTGGCATCATTTCACTCTGCTGTTTGTGGGTGTTTCAGCAGTGATTTGCAGCCACGGTCGTTTCTGCACGGCGCTCTGGTTAAAAAAAAAAAAAAAAAGAAAGAAAAAAAGAAAAAAAAAAGAAAAACCTTGCAATCACATATTCTGTGCCAGAACTCGGCAGCATTAGCAGTCAGAATCAGAAATTTTTCTTTAATCACCAGGCACACTGACCACGTCGATATGCACTCAGAAAACCTGATGGCTGTGAGATAGAAAAGAGAATAATGCAATGATAGTCTGATTGTGTTTGTGCATTCATGTGTTTTTAACAGTAAATATAAGAGGGCTTTAGGTTTCAGGGACATAGAGAAGCTAAATTAAAATGTACTTATACAAAATGTAACGCTGAGAAGAAGTTCATCCAGAGAAAATGCATTGGCAACAATTTTAATAACTGCATGGTATCTTAAAAAATGTTTTTTAATAAAAAATCACTGGCTAAAGCTTCTGAAGGGTAGATATATGCCTTTTTTTGGACTCATAGTAAATTGGTTTTGGACTGCTGGCTGATTAAATTCTTCTGACATTTTGTAGTATACTCCAGAAAATAATGCACATGATTAACTGATGATGAAAATAATTCTCAGTTTTCTGTTATTTCTCCTCCATCTCTCAAAATAGTCCCTAAATTGGAAGAGCAATGAGAAATGGACAAAATATGCACAACAGGCATACAAATTGCACACTAATTTTCACAGAAACACCGGAAATTATCTGAATGTGCACAGCCTGCATGGCCAAGTGCACAGCTAGTGATAACTAATGAAACCTCTCTTTTCATGTTGGGATGCAGGCTAATTATGGTTTGCTACTGCTATCCTAGCTGGTGGTCATTACTAAGCGAAATCAATGTCCAATCAAGTTACTGACATGGATTATGGAGCTGACGCAACTGCTGCTTTGTGAAAAATAAATATTACATTTGCTATGATTTTTTTTAACAATGAATGACTTCATGATTCATTACCTGTGCTTCATTTTGAATGGAAAATTGCAAAATTTTAGGGGTTTTTTTTGGCAAACGCTATTCAGTTAGTTCTTTTTTATGGAGACCACCAGATTGGTTGGTTCGGCAGTGGTGCAGTCAATCACTCTATAGGTGAAGATGGGTATGTTTGACATCTGTGTGACTGTGCGTGTGTTAAAGGAGACCTCTGAAATGACCTCGCACATAGAGATGATGGTCATAAATTGGTCTGAAGTCTCATTTTCCCTGCAGGATTTTGACCAGCTGCCACAGCTTAGAACCCATTTCATTCCTGCAGCACTGGTCCTCACTCTTCACACACCGCGTGACAGAGTTAATGAGTGCATTTTATGGCCAGATTCAACAACCAAGGAGAAGCAAATGTAGTGGGAATCCAGGGCTATAAATAGTACATAATAAATAATACAGGTCTGATGCTGACTGTTTTTCAGTAAAATTACAATCTGGTATACTTTTTGAAATTTGGTAACACAGTTAAGACAAATTTAATTGACAGACAACTGATCAAACAAGGCTGGAACTGTAGAAACGTCCCAAACATAACACAATGGGGCAGCGCCAGTGCCGAATGTCATGATGGAAAGAAATTAAGCAGGACACTACTGCCACCATGTGGACAGCAACAGCAATGCAGCCTATGATTTTCAAATCCATCTCAACAGTGGTCGTGTTTGATTTTCCTGAAAACGATTTACAAGGATAATCAAACAAGACCACTGATTCAGAGCCTATTTACTTGATGCACTCTTCAAACTAAATATAAATCATTTACTGATAAAATGTGCTACTAAAATAAATTACTGAATATCTAATTGGAAAAATAATTGAAGCCTTATAATAAAGATTTGGTTGTGAGAAAAACTTTAATTATTGCCAACTAAAATAAGGCCTTTTTCTTAGTTTGTCAGATATCACATGATTAGCGATTGTATCTTTTAAAAAAAGGGAAAGTTATATTACACAACACAGCGCATGCTCAGACAACTTTGAGGAGCTCAAGCGCTTACCTCGGCAATCTCCGTGATTGTCCATCGTTTCCTCGGCATCCTTCGTCACTTTCCGGCCCTCTCCGTCTTCACTCGAGTCCTATCGACAGAGATGATTTTCTCTGTCGTCGTCTCCCTCGTCCTCCTCTCCGTGTTGTTGTTCTCGGTGACGCGACGGAGGTGTAGCCTGACGCGGTCTCTTACGTGTCGGTCTGAATAAAAGTGGAGCTCCGTAGACCCGGGAGTGACGAAGCGAGTCTGTGTTGGTAAGAGGATACGCATCCGATGTTTGCTAAACAGATAGATGGCTGCCCAGAGAAGTTATTTGCGCCTAATATCCGCACAAAGCCAACAAAGAGATCATGGCGGCCGTGTTGCAGAGGCTCACAAAATGAGTCAGTCTCTGCAAGGCTCGCTGGCTCGCAACACAACTGAGACATAGGTATTAATATGGGAGTGGGCTTAAATGTTTGTTTTCTTTTAATAAACAGCTCAGAAATAAGTTACAGAAGCAATTAGCCATTTGAAGCCATTAATGTCAACATTGTGTTTAACTTAAATGTAGCCAACAAACTCGTTTGTGAAATTGGGGTGCCCCAGTTGCAAACAAAACTGGCATAACGTTACATGCAGACATTTCCCTCCAAATGGGCTCAAAGCTAGCAACCTAACGTTTTAACTCTATGCAATATTAGTTTGTATGTAAAATCCACCAACAAGGCGCAAGACTAAGATATGACCTGTTAAAAATGAAAACAAAGTTGATATGGAGGATTAATTAATGTTAAATAAATGACTGCTAACTGTACTAACGTTCAGTGCATTCCTATTAGCTTGTTAGCATGCTAACAGACGCATTGAATCCAATGGTGCTCGAGCTAACTACATGCTAACTATAAGTTGGTAGGACTGTCGAGTACTTCTTGGCTAGCTAAGGAGTTAGCTTTAGCCTTCGGCGTTTATGGGAAGTGCGACCCTATCTACAGTGTAGCAGCATGTTTTTATATCTGTATTTAAACGTTGTTTAAGTACTGTGTAAGCTAAATGCTATATCTTTTACTTCAGTTAGCATGAATTCCTCTTGTTTCTCTCAGGAAACTCGTTTACTATATTTTATAAATGAGTTATGTGTTAGCATTTTTAGCTAAACCACACCCTCGTTGAGAATATTCAAAACATCATGGATAAGGCACAATCTTCTAGATGTGTGTTGCACAACAATGACCACTTTCTAAGTTTTATGCTGCACAGTTCAAATTTAAGCCCAATGAATGATGCATATTCAAAGAAGCAGTTTCTTACTTCTTGCAGATTTTAAATGACCATGGAGGCTGGTGCAGACACACAGCAAAGTGGTGAAACAGCTGTCTCAGAGTCTGAGGCTCAGCAGATAACCCTGGCCCAGGTAAATCTTATTGTTACCCTAAATTCACACATTACAGTTTAAGTTAATATTGACCCTAAAAAGAGTAAGAGTAATTGCCACTGCTGAGAGCATTTTCATTACCTTGCATACGGACATAGTATGGTTTTTGGTTTGCAGGCATCCATAGCAGCAGCCCAGGTGTCCTCAAGTAGCCCCACAGTCACCTTAGTGCAGTTACCCAACGGCCAGACAGTCCAAGTGCATGGAGTGATCCAAGCTGCCCAGCCCTCAGTCATCCAGTCCCCGCAGGTCCAGACTGTACAGGTGAGAGAAACATTTGATGTTTTTGATGTATTACGTGTGAAAGCATGTTTGAATTGATTTAGAAACCCTCTTAATTAACAACTGTCATAAGGTGTACAGCATTGTGCAAACCATTCTGTTTTGAAGTTCAAAGCTTGTAGTTCTAGTTTCTTGCCTTGCAGAATATGCCCTTTACACATGGATCCACATTCATTGCTACATATTTGCATGAAATTAATCTTAGTACATTTTGTTCAACTAATGTATAATGATTTTGTTGCAGATCTCAACTGTTGCTGAGAGTGAGGACTCCCAAGAGTCTGTAGACAGTGTGACTGATTCTCAGAAGAGGAGAGAGATACTTTCCAGACGGCCCTCTTATCGGTCAGTGTGACATCTTATCTCAAATGTTTTAATTCATTTGCTGGATTTATTACTTTTGTGCTCATAGAAGTAGAGTTTAATCAACTTGCAAAAACATTTGCCCAATAATCTTGTGTCTGCATCTCATTTCTGAGTTTGGAAGACAGTTTTATTAACTTTTGCTGCTTAAGGGCACTAAGCTGAACTTGTGACTGCTTCAACTAACCCTCATCAATTTCTTTGGAACTGATTCCCTCTACAGGAAGATTCTTAATGACTTATCGTCAGATGTTCCAGCAGTGCCTCGGATTGAGGAAGAAAAGTCAGAGGATGACTCAGCCCCTGCCATCACCACGGTCACCATGCCCACTCCCATCTATCAGACCAGCAGTGGCCAATACAGTGAGTACTTCTAGATACTGTGATACAGGAAGCTACATGTTATTGCAACATGTAGTATTTCCTCTTATCAAGCAGTGCCCCGTTGCTTCTTTAAATAACAGTGTGTGTGTAGGCTGAGACAAGTTGATATTAGCAGCAATTGAAACTAGGTCTCAACTCTCAGATGTAGTATTAAACCGCGCCCTTATGATTGTTATCTGGTGACACCCGCCTCTGATGACATTAAAATAAATTCTGCTTGAGGTTGTTTGCACTGAACTGTTTGGTTTGGATGTTGTCTTAAATGAGGCAGAGTCATTTTATGATGTAAATAAATGGCTTTATTTGTGCTGTTTTACAATAAACAAATGGTAAAAGACTAGCTGCAGTTACCTGTGTTTAAGCTACATGGAGAAAAATAGATTAAATGTAAGTGACATCATGTTTCGAAAAGGACATCCTTAAGCTTAGATTTGTTATCTTGCATAGCACTGCGATTGCAATTACATTTTGAAATTATAACTTGCTTTTATTCAAAACTAGTTCTAACATATACCAATGTCTCTCTGCAGTCGCCATCACCCAGGGTGGTGCCATCCAGCTGGCCAATAACGGTACAGATGGAGTGCAAGGCCTGCAGACGCTGACTATGGCCAACGCTGCTGCAGCCCAGCCTGGTGCTACCATCCTGCAGTACGCCCAGACCAGCGACGGGCAGCAGATCCTCGTGCCCAGTAATCAAGTGGTTGTACAAGGTGGGAATAAATCAAAGTACTGTTTTTTTTAAATTTATTTAATGTAGAGTTTTAGTGAGGTTTCCTGTTTTAGTCTAGTTTCGAGTGTATTAATTATTTTAATTTGTTTCTCTTTGGTAAACAACAATGCGTGTTTGTCTGTTTTTGTCTGTCAGCTGCCTCTGGTGATGTCCAGGCCTATCAGATCCGCACAGCCCCCACCAGTGCCATCACTCCCGGGGTAGTGATGGCAACTTCGCCTGCACTGGGCACAGGAGGAGGCACTGAGGAAGTCACACGCAAAAGGGAGGTCCGACTTATGAAAAACAGGTAATATGTGGTTCACTTGCCATGTCAATACTGTGTGATACAGACTATGCTTGATGTCTAGAGACACAGTGTAAACACTTGAGGGAACAAGGTTGTACTGTTGAATCCACGTGAAAATGTTTGGTCCTCAACCACAGAGTCAAACTCACACATCTGTATGTTACACAGGGAGGCAGCTCGCGAGTGTCGCAGGAAGAAAAAGGAGTACGTCAAGTGTTTGGAGAACCGCGTCGCTGTGCTGGAGAACCAGAACAAAACCCTCATCGAGGAACTCAAAGCCCTCAAAGACTTGTACTGCCACAAATCTGAGTAGGACCGTCACCAAACGCCAGCCGGGGGCGCAACAGATGTCCATGTGTCCCCATGTACAGAGACTCAGCACAGAGCCATGCATCTGGATGCCACTCCCCTTTTTCTACTCTTTTGCTTTCTTCTTAAAAAAAAAAAACTGCTGAAAGACTCACTATAGGATTAGAAAAAAAATCAAACCACCTCCCACTTCAACGGTTTGAAAATCGTAATTCTGTTCCCATCAGTTTCTCATGGAGGTGAGGGTGAGGCAGCGTTTAAGGACGGATGTGGAGGAGGCTACAACTATACAGGGTCCTTGTGGTGAAGTGATGGAACAGACAATGAGGCTGTTCTTATTTTGCCGCCACCAAAGGGAAGCATTCCAGTCACTGGTGCCTGGACACACTGGGCCACATCACCAGCAACAGGGAACTGCTCAACAACCATCACCATCACCGACGAAACTTTTTACAGTTGAATCTCCCCGAGACACCTGGACCGTTTGGAGAGGTTACCTTCGTGTGCAACATTTGTAATTGTAACTGCGCTCTTGCATTAACATCTGTTACTTACTAATGCTTTGAACTGTAGATGAGCTGTGTCATGGACGTTTTATCTTTTTAGCTATGTTTTGGTTAAGTATGTATTGGATTATCTGCTTGCATAATGCCATTGACTTTTTTTAAAAAAAACTTTTATTTACTTTTGCCTTGATACAACATGAACAAAAAAGCTCACTATTACGTCGGATTGTAAAATGAGTTTCATGTGAAATGCAGCTTCAAAAAACCATAGAAGACTGTCCTTTAAATCTCTCAAGTGGTACATCTATGGTCACAGAACTTTGCGTGTTTATTTGGTTTCCGATGCATGTTCCTCATATTACTCAGGCTCATTGTCTCTGATTTCTACAATTTTAAAAAAATAACAGCCCCAGACCAATAAGGAGCGGATAAATTAAGCTTCCTGCTGGTTACCATAGTTTACAGATAACATGGTCCTCTGTGTAATATTCCTCTGGTCAGAAAAAAATTCAAAATATGCTAAAATAACAGGCACATGAGCTTCTGCTCATGGGCTAGTGTAATGTTATCAAAAAAGCGTGCGCCAAAAGTGGTATTTTAATTTGTTTCCCTCTTCCATATTTTTGTATTATTGGGTTTTTTCAGTCCATATTTCATTAATTTTATTATTTCCTAGATTCTTTTTGAAAGAAAAACAAATATAATGAGCCTCCCTTGTTCTGCAACGAAAGAAAGATTGTCTGCCTATTTCCAAACAAAGTTTGGAGACACGTCCAATCTCTGGAATCATAGCTCACCTGGTGTTTTGGTTTATTATTCTGTCTTTTTTAACATGCAGTTATTCAAAAACTTTAAAGTAATTTTGTATGACTGAAAAGAAAGAACAGTTCTTTCAGATTGGGGTATATTCAAATGAGAATCCAAGATGTCAGTGTGTCTCATGGATATTCTTTGTATTGGCATTGTCTCCAAATTCTGTTTATGGAATTACAAATGGCATGTGCACTTTCCTTGCATATACAATCTTTGTGAATTCACATTTCATACGATTTAACAGGCAAGTCTCATCCAGCACTTAACATGCAAACCCTGCTGTCACATGAGATGCCTGCGTAAGAGTTAGCTTGAAAGTTACACCGCTAACCAGTGAACAATTACAATGTGTACATGAGCGTTTTGATATACAGTGATCATCATGGCATCATGCATCTGATTAAGTGTGATTGCAACTATCAGACATCCTGTAAAAGGATTGCAAAGTGCGACCAAATCAAAAAGACAATGACTTCGTAGTGAGCAAAAAGGATATTTTCATTATAAAGGAATGCCATATTGTATTATTTTAGGTATTATGTAATGTCATGACATAGTATGCTTTTTTTATGTTGCTTTTCATTAATTTTGTATCCACAATTTCTAAATGTCAGCACCAACTTGTATAAAACAGTGCATTATGTTAGAGCAATTGAAATATAACATTTTTTGGCAGCTGTTAATAAATGTGTTTCTGGTAATCTTTGCTGATTTTTAAACGTTTTATTTGATTCTTTTACACAAAAACAGGAATCATTACAAAGACAAAGGCACTCAATGACATAAAAATGAATAGTCAGGACACCCATTTGTCACAAATCCCTCTTAGTTGGCAACTTCCAAGATTTATACACATGGATGTCCCTTTGTTTGTCATAATAAACCTCTTCAACAGTGAACTGCTGCCTCAGCATGCTCAGAAAGTCTGTATCTCGCTTGTAGCGGATCTTACAGGCCAGTAACACCACTGTACTGTCCGAGCACAGGTGCTCCAGAGTCTGCAGCAGCGGCACAAAGGTGTCCTCCAGGTAAACAATGTCTGCACCCAGCACCAGATCAAATCCCCCTGCAGGGTAACGTTCAAGGTCCTTGCCCCAGGTCAGCTCAGAGACAACCACTGATCCCTGGGAGTCTGGGGGCAGGTTTGCCCTCACATTGGCAAGGAGGAAGTCCAGGGCAGGCTCCCTGTCAGTGATAGTCACTTTGGCACCTGGAAAGGTTAAGAATATAGCATTAATACTGTTTTAATGCCCATTATTGATATCAATTTGTATGTTTTATACCTCTAAATGCATTTATCGTCAACAGTTTCTTCTAGGATAGTCTTATATTTGGATGGTCATGTGACACTCACCCAGCAGAGCTGCAACAATGCCCACCAGTCCAGTGCCAGCCCCCAGTTCAATTGCCTTCTTCTCATTTAACTCCACCTTTCCCAGCTCCAGGTACATGCACATGACAACTGCCTGGAAAACAGGCGTAATATGCACTGAATCAAAATGAAAAGTGATGAATGAGGAACTGTAGTAACGGTGACAATAGTGAAAACACTCACCGCATCCCACACAACTGCTGCTACCCCGAGCTTCTTCCAGTCCTGGGCAAGACGGAGGTCGTGGTTGGCGAACCGAAATTGTGCAGATGAATTATGGAGTTTGGAGAGAGCAGGTAGTGCATTTTCTACATACGGAACAAGAGCCATGCTGTCAAAATGAACAAAAACTACACTAAGAAGGCATATTGTACCCGAATGCCTTGTGTTCATGCGCAGTGAAGTTCTTCTTCTCTCAGGTTTTAGAGCATCTGGTTGATTTTCTGTATCGTTACTGCCACCTTGTGGAGAGAAGCCTCTCCTCCAGAGTCCATTCTTCGTTTCAGCTCGTTTTATTGTCCATATTTTCTCCTGCATATATCACACCAGTTTTCTTCCTCATTCTTTCTTGACCACTGACTTATAAGTACGCCCATTATATTATAAATTAAAACAAAAGATAGATCTCATTAATATATATCTGTGTTATAATAACTTCCCCGGCCTACTCTTGACACATCATTAAGCAATTTTGGCCAATCATGTAACAGTTTGGCTAAAAATAGCCAATAGTAAAGCCTGTTTTTTTTTATGGGCGTGTCTGTAAAGGTTTTTCTCAACGGAGGGGGCGGTGCCGCAGAGCACTCCCTCCGATGCTGTGAAGTTGATAAAAATATAGTTATAATACAGTTTCCGTTTTATTTAGGTTTCTGTACTTGAAATAAAAGCATCGATAAGAAGGATTCTGCAACAAGATATGACAGTGTAAACGAGAATAAAATTCATCTTTTACTGACCAAGGAAGTGTGTACACATGGACACTATGATTTTTGTTAAGTTTTTGTTTTGGAAACAATCTGGAAGAATCTGCTTCTGCCTGTTTTTGTTTCTTTTTGGATTACAATGCTCTACATCACTCTAAATATTAACTAGTTAGATTCTCATTCTCTTATGTAAGATGAAATAAAATCAAACATAAAATTGAACAGTTTTTTTTATTATCACTTATACCCCATTCAATTATGATTTTGGTCTCATTATGCTGACATGTTTTCATGATTATTCCAGTAAAATAAGATAAGAATAAAGTTCAAAAGTGGCCGTTGATTCTTTTGCAGAAGTGATTTGAAAAGGGTTTTTATATAATATTTAATATTTGTCACCGCTTAAATCTATTGCAGCTATCATGAAATGAAGGTGAATATCGCTGTGGTTGATTTCTTTTACATTTTGTTACAACTTCTACTGTACTAGAACGTCCTACGTAGTTAACAATGAAGAGTTTTAGTTTGAAAGGAAGTTCCCGGAAGTTACCCTTGAACTTAACTGCCTTGGCTGATTTGACATCCAAGACGTGTCCTGCAAAATGCGACGAGATGAAGGCTAACGTTTGCTATATTTTTAAAATTCTCGTACTCGCTTCCTTGTCGCTCTCCTAGCTAAACCTACAGTCTCCTCTAGATAGGGAATTTGTACGTTAGTCTTGTAGAAAAGCCCTAAAAACTGTGACAGAGACTCTAACTGCAGTGAAAATGGATTGATCCATGCAGCTGAATAAGCCA
Source organism: Acanthurus leucopareius (assembly GCA_029814765.1). NCBI lineage: Eukaryota > Metazoa > Chordata > Actinopteri > Acanthuriformes > Acanthuridae > Acanthurus > Acanthurus leucopareius. The sequence continues at coordinate 5,128,853 of JAQMCX010000041.1, read as the reverse complement.
GGAATGGATTGAGGTGCGGAAGCTAGCGTTAGCCGGCTAGCCATGGAGGGAGACAGAGGAGCCTGTGACTTTGTCTTTTTAGCCTCTTTTTTCCGTAAAATGACTTAACAATAGTCACTCAGCGTCCGTAACTGTTCAGTCCACGCATGTAATTTGAAAGTGCGCCAGTGCTATGCTGCGCACACGCCCTGAATATGTCAGCTGTCCCGCACATACCGCAGATTCCCTGTTGGCTGCTGTTGCATAGATCCCTTTCTAAGCTAAAGCCAAATTGTTCACCTGAGCCAAACATACCGGCTAGACTGGTTTCTAACAAACTAAAAGTAAATTGGATGACTTAAAAATTTAAATGTAGTCATTTTCATGTAAATCAGATCTAGTTTCAGGTTTACTTTGGTGTGTTTTAGCTGTCTGTTTCGATTTTTAGTGAGTTAACTTTAAACTTAGCTAAGTTGCAGACACCCTAGAATAGAATAGCAGGTGATCCCTCCTCAGTTGTATGGGCTGTAGCAGGACTGTTGTAGGTCAACCATGGGAGGCTCGGTGTCTTGCTGCATCTCTCCCGGAGAGAGTCCCAAAATCCACAGGAGAGAGGTGGAGCTGGAGGAGTGTCCCATCACCACCACTGAGGACGTGAGTGAAGACACTGGGACCTACCTGCAACACATCAGCGACAGGGAGCTCCCTGATGGTGGGTGTCAAATACAATATTACATGATGTTGATTTCATCTAATAGCTAAAATTGTACCTTTTTAGATTTAATTTATAATGTTGACTTACATTGTCATCTCTTTATCTTAAGTTTTAGCTTTAAATCAATAGCAAAATAGAACCCTTATGATTTATTTCTGTGCAGGTTTATTTTAATGCAGTGCTATAAAACACTTTTCCCTTTCGCTTTCATCTACTTTACTTGCATCTTACAGAACTGGCCCAAGAGGCCAACCCATCAGATCACCCCAGAGCCAGCACCCTCTTCTCAAATAAATCCCAGACAGACGGTCAGTATTTCTCTCTGAAACATGTCATATTTTCCTTTTTTTTAAATTCTATTAATATCACTGACTTTGTTTCTCCTCATTTCAGTGCGCGAGAAAAGGAAAAGCAACTACCTGAATCATGTAAGTGTTTTATTTGGGATTTGTGCCTGAAATGCTTCGCTGGTTCGTATGACTGGTGTCTCTCCAGTCATGTGCATGTGTCTCAAATTATCATGTGTTGTTGTTTGTGTGTGTTTTTTTTTTTTTTTTTAGCAGATGTCCCCGGGGCTCCTGACCAAAAAGTACAGCTCCTGTTCGACAATATTCATCGATGACAGCACAGTCAGCCAGCCCAACCTCAAGAGCACGATCAAATGGCAAGTAACTTTTTAACATACTCTTTTTAAAATGTGCCTCACTTTTACATGTTGAACACTGAATACTCTTCTAGTTTCCTTTAGTAAGAGATGATGATGTGATGATTGTAAGTCACTCAAAAAGATGTTACAAGCTAACCTGTTGTTAGCTCCCTATGGTTTTAGTTAGAAGTGATAACAAATCAAATGCATAATCTTTCTGAATTGCAGGCAAAATATCAAGATGTCCCCTAACCCTAAGCCCTCATTGCGTCAGTCGGTACGACTACAGATAGAGCATGGCATGTTATGCAAACGCTAAGGCAACAGTGGAACTCTTGTTTGGTGCAAAAGAATAAAATCACATCCAGTGGTTCACTTTATCTTTTGATTTCTCTCTGTTCCAGCGTTGCGTTGGCCATATACTACCACATCAAAAACAGGTAGGAAAAGTTTGAAGTGCCATGTTTGAGTAACAGGTTTTGTTATTTAGTTCTTTTGTTTAGTTACTTAGTCATTTAGTAATTAAGTTTTAATATGTTAACATTTATGTATTTATATCTTTATATTTACATATTTTTAAATTAACAGACAGATAGATAGATAGATAGATAGAAAGATGGATAGATAGATAGATAGATAGATAGATAGATAGATAGATAGATAGATAGATAGATAGAAAGATAGATAGGTTTTTGAGCTTAGTAGCTAGTGAGGAACCACATGAATTAATAGCTGAATCTTTGGATTCTGTCAATTATTTGGATTTTTTTAGCCTTAAAGGCATTCTAACTTTTTTTGATGGTTATTAGTAAGTAGATTGGTTATTTATGTAGCAGATCAGGGTAAATAGATACAGTGGTTGACCCCCACAGAGAAGCTGTAGTCATTTTGTACAGTGAGACAAAGATGAACTAATAGGCACCTAAATATTTGCCTGTTGCTCTTCTGCTCCTGCAGAGATTCAAACCGCTCGCTGGATATATTCGATGAGAAGAAGCATCCTCTGTCTGTGAGTACTGTTTGATTGCATGAAGCAGCCATGTTTGCTCTTCGTTCTGTGCCGACTGACCGATGATGATGACAAACCTCTGCCCAACAGCGAGAAAAAGTTCCAGACGACTACTCGGTGGTCGACCCAGAACACAAACTCATTTACCGCTTCATACGAACGCTCTTCAGCTCAGCGCAGCTCACCGCTGAGTGCGCCATCGTCACCCTGGTAAGTTTAACAGATCTCCACTACACGTCTGATAAATGAGCCACTCTCATCTCTGTCACTGTTAAAGAGTGTGTTCTGCCCATGTGTCAGGTGTATCTGGAAAGGCTGTTGACTTACGCTGAGATGGACATCTGTCCCTGTAACTGGAAGCGGATTGTCCTTGGTGCTATCCTGCTGGCCTCCAAGGTCTGGGATGATCAGGCCGTGTGGAACGTCGACTACTGCCAGATCCTAAAAGACATCACAGTGGAGGACATGTGAGTGTTACTTTTTTAATCAATGAGAGTCCATTTAACAAGAAACAGTCAGCAACCTGTTGCAGCAAAGTGTGATGATCATAGAAGTGATGAATTCTTTGACCGACTGTATGTTTCGCTCCATGTTCTGCAGGAATGAGATGGAGCGTCACTTTCTGGAGCTGCTACAGTTCAACATCAACGTCCCGGCCAGCGTCTACGCCAAGTATTACTTTGACCTGCGCTCGCTGGCCGACGACAACAACCTCAGTTTTCCTCTGGAGCCGCTGAGCAACAAGCGAGCCCAGAAGCTGGAGGTGAGTTCGTCCAAAGGCTGCATTTGCAACGAGGGGAAGGTGTTCACATTTCACATTATTTTCTGTCAGTTAGTACAGTAAATGTCTTCTTCTTTGATTCTCCTGTTCTTTTATTCAGGTAGTAAACGTTTCTGTGTTTACAATTTTGTCTCCAGGCCATCTCCAGGCTGTGCGAGGACAAGTACAAAGACTTGAGTAAAGCTGCTATGAGGAGGTCTATCAGCGCAGACAACCTGGTCGGCGTGAAGAATTCCCAGGCCGTGCTGTCTTAAGTTTGCAGCAGCCATCTTAGTTCCAGCAAGGAGGCAGAACAACAGACTTAGAGTGAAGCTACAGGATGTGAAGCTTCAGTCAAGACATCAGACAAGAGACATTTCCAAAGTAGAATAATATCAGTAACTGAAAAGTGAATAAAAGACCAGAAGTTTACCTTACAATATCTCTTAAAATATAATGAATCCAGTCTGTATGTGTTCATTACAAAGAACTTAAGCTATCTGCCTTTAAGCATGGGTCATTTGGTGAAATATTTTGCAGATTGTCACCTTTTTTCTCAAGTGATGGATGTGTAACTTTGGGAGGAATCCGCATGAAAATGTTTCCTGAAGTCACACAAATCGAGGACCTCATCTTTTTGTTTTTTGTTTTTTTTTGTTTTTTTGACATCAGCAGATCTTTTGGGGAGTAATTTCTCTGGCTACAGTCATCTTCTCTCCACCAGCCGTGTTGCTACTCCTTTTATTCACATGAGGACGGACTGTCTCGAACTACCCTGTGGTGTAGTTCTGCACATGAACAAAAGAGTAGACTTTGTTTTGCTTACTATGTAGGCCCCTATAGCTGTGAAATGTACAAGACTTTATTTAATTCAAATAAATTTCAATCGCTGTTTAAAGTTAAGGCTGCTTAGGAGGGAAAATGTGTTGTGGTGGTTCTGTTTTGCAAGAACTGAGGGTGTTTTCAAAAAAGAATGAAAAAATAAGAGACAACTGGAGCAATGAAATGTGCTTTTACTTTGACATGAGACTGTTTCGAATAGTCACAATATGTTTTTAACAAAAAAAGCCACACAGTTCAATTGGTCAGGCATCATTCATTGTAATATTGTTAAGTTTAGTTGAGTTCAACAGCCAGGATTACTGTACATTGCTGTTGACTTTTAATAGCAAATAAGAGTTGATGTCTTTAAAATATTAATGACTTATTAAGTCACCAGAAGATGCCGCTATTAGCTCTTCAGGAAAACTGGGTTTTGTAATACTGAATCCCTCAGCGTAAACAGATCAGTCAATATGAATAGTGTACTTTATTAGTGTAATTTTTGCTCACTAGTTGCACCAGAGATCAGAAGAGATTGATCCCATGACGAGGAGATTCAGAAGTGCATTAGTGCTGTTATTGCATTTGCTGTGTTAAATATTTAATGATTTATTCAGCACGTATTTCAATGCATAACCACTTTCTGCATCGTTAACAACTTAAAAATTTAAGGCTGCACCAATCTGACACCAATCAGCAGATAACTATTCATGTAGCTCAGTCAGGTGATCTGATCAATTAGACCAGATCTCTATTTTTTTCTAAAAAAGGGAAAATATGTTTACTTAACTGGATTAAATAATTTGAAATAAGTCTGTTACATGAAGTCTAAGATGTTAAAATGTAACAGGGTTGTGCAAGTACTAAATATTAAAGTGAGATTTACAAAGAAAGTCTTCAATCATACATTGTGACAATTAGCAGTTGATTGGCAGATTGGTGCATCCCTACCGGAAATTATCAAAAAAAAAATTAGATACTCGCACAGATGTTATATATTCTTCAATACATGCATTATAGAGCTTTAGCATATTGTCACATTGTGAGCACTTTATCCTGCCTCCTCTATAGGCTCTCTCAAGCTGAGGTGACATCAGAACAAATAGACCCCTTGTCATAAAAATGTTATTCTACAGACTGTTAACTGAGTACCAATGTGTTCCTTACTCAGGTACAAAGTCATAGAAAGAGAAACGACAAGGTATATGAGAGAAATTTGCCTTTAAGTTTAGCTCCTTTCATAGCAAAGGTACAGTTTGACCTTTGCAGAGCAGCGCTGCTTCAAGAAATCTTGATATAAAACCCGGCTGATTCAGGCATGGACAAACCAAGACGGCCGGCAAATGTGGAAGACAAATCAGAATGTTGACATATCTTCTAAAGCACATTATAAATTAATGAATTCACTTTGTAACTATTAAAGCTGTTTCTGCTGGAGAGCACGGCACAGTTCTGTACATTGCGTTATTTTTTTTCCTAATGTCCCATATGACTTTGGCCCTGAGTGGCTGTAGGACACTACATATTCATTTATCACGGCATCCGCCACCTCAGGGGTGATCAATACCTGCGATATTCACATTAGAGTGGGACTTATTTGGCTGATCAGTGGGGCAGTGAGCTTTCGCACAAGGTTAATCCTGAACCAGCAAACCAGCAGCTCCTGTGCGAAGCTTTTACCATCAAGTAACACACCACGTTCTCTCAGGAAGAGGACATGCTGGTGTTCGGGCCCCCCATCTGTCATAACAACTTTTTGCATATTAGCCATCTGCTTCTGCTATGGGTGCATGGATCACGCGGCGCACAGGGTTAGCATGGCTCTTAAGTGCAATAACTACTGAGCAAACCGCACTGTTGGAACCTGCTTTATAGTGTTTTTGCTGCAGCCGGCAGTGAGCATATCTTTTTTCATCCTTATAATGATTAAAAAAAAAACATCCTCCTTCAGGGTGATTGTTACACAGTGATGCTACTACTAATAATCATACCTCCATGCATTTAACAGCTTTTTTCTGCATGCTAGTTCAAAAATCACAGCAGATTTTAGAGGTGTTTTAGCAAAACAGAGGGGCTGATGGGATAGGAAAGCACACATGCACAAAGAGAGGGGACAACATGGAGTCTTATTAGTCTTATCAGTCCTCATGCTGCTGATCCAAACTGAGAGGTTGCTAGTTGCAGAGGTACAGTACCCACTTGTGACCACAGGGAGGCAGTGCTGCAGTGTGTAAGACAGCTGGCTTGACTGCAGGCGTTAGATTAGTCCATGTGTTAATGCGACATCCTCCCAACTCTAGCAAGCTCTGGTGCAGCTTGAGTGCATCACTGCCAGACTGGAGGATGGAGATAGACACAACATGGTCTGCTTAGTGTGAGCTTTTCAGATGAAGACTCAAAGCCTGAGGATGAAAAATGACTAAGTATTCATGGTTTCATGCTGGAATGACAGACAAGGTGCCATTAAAAAGCCATGTCAGATTTTACTTTTATTCTACTTGAAGATAAAATTTATGTTTTAGGAAAAATCTATGATAAAAATGACAATTTTCATTAAATAACCCTATAAAATCAATTGTTAAAGGTCTGACTAAACCCACCCAAGTGCAGGTTTGTGAATCACCAGTACCATGTGTGTATCACCCTTAGTTAATAAATACTTGATTCGTCTAAGGCTCGTATCAGTGCAGGTACATGAAAACTGCCATAATCTGAAATGAATAGTGTGTGCATGTGTGCCCGTGACTGTGTGTGCGTGTGTGTATCCTGTAGAGATCACAGTGCCAGTGCAGCTTCATTAATCTCTCAGCATCATGGGACTTGTCTGAACTCTAAAAGAGGGCTAGAGAGAACAAGCTGCCCCCCCGGGGAGTCACTCCGTTTACCCTCCACACACTCAGGTCACTCCTCATATCACACACTCCTCAGCTATACAATGTCAAACCCTCCAGTAGGCCTGAAAACACAGAACCGCCGCTGCTGCTGATCTGTGCAAAATGTGTGTGATGTCCGCACTTGTGTGTGAATATTTTGTCCATGCATGAAGAGTGATAGGAGGTGAGAGGTGCACATTAGAAAGTGAGACTTCTTTAGCAGAATGTGGGTCACGCTGAATGTGATGCATGATTTCTTCAAGTAGCAAAAAGGCAAAACTGTGTCACGACTGCATCATAAATATTTATTTTCCTTCAATAATGCATAGGAAAGCACATATACTGATTACATTACAAAACATACTGCTATAAATATCTCAAGACTCTCACATGGAGATACTATTCACACGATGCAGTTACTATAGAGTGAAGACTTATGGGATATCAGAGCAACATTTGTCTTTTAATAAAAAAAAAAACGGATATCGTTTAATGTCACACTGGAAATAAATGATTTTCTTTGGCAGCTTTTGAATGTGACAGGCTGACACAGATTCAGAGGAATACATCAGTAGCTGTAAAAGTCCCAGAATCTAAAATGAGCCAATCAGATGACATCAAATAACCTGTTTTCCTGCTCTTTTAAAGCGTCGCAATCTGCACCACAGAATCGTCCCCGAGTGGATTCGCCACAAAACCTCCTCCCGATGGAAAAGTGGTTTCCCTGTGCGGAAGATGAATGAGAAAATAAATAGCGCTCATAATTAAATAAGACTGCGAGGAAGCAACACTATTTTTTTTTTTCCCATCCTGCTACTCCCTGAAAAGGCACCTGCCTGTCAATGTGTCTGTAATCATCTCCGAACATGTGGCGATCAAAAGTGTCACAGGTGTTTGTGTTTTCTGAGGCGTTAAAGCGAATGTAAAGTGTGAAGATCTGGAAAAAAGACATCCATCTTTTTTTCAATAGTGGCTGTTAATTAATAGAAAGCACATCATCATCATCATCATCATCATGCTGCTGCCAGTGTTGGTGTTCTCTTAGATTTACATTTCAGATGCTTTTTTTGTCGCCTGTTTTTGCATAGAAATGCCGAAATTTACAGGTATAGCACCCTAAATTGGTGGCGTAATTTCATCTTATCTCGTCGTGTGTGTGTTTGTGTGTGTGTTTCAAGTACTTATTAGGTGTCTTATCCACCTCCTGCCATCACGTGGCACAGCTTTCATGTCAACTTTGCCGCCCCACTGTTGCTACTGCTGAGCTGGCACAAAAAATGCTGTTTGACAGCTGCTGGTTTATCTCGCCTCTAATTAGCTTGGTGTAAGATTTAAACCGCGTTTCGCACCCCTGGCTCCTGGCATCGGGAAAAAATACCAAAACAGCCAGTCTGTCAGTGGTAAACCTGACATTAGGTAGATGCCAGCAGCCATCTTGGTCCAAATGCACTCTTGGCCTTTAATGTGAGTAGAGGGGGAAGGTGAGGAAGTGAAACGGTTTCTCTTATTTTACTTCTTAACCTCACTGCAGGCTTCAACATTAAGAATAACAGCTTGTGTAGCTCTGATGTTACACAGCCGCTACAATTGAAAATGTTATACATGACTGAGCTGCTGTGCTGTGCTGTGCTGTGCTGTGCTGGCTGGTGAGAGTCAACAGTCCTTTTCACTACAGCTCTCATCAAAAACATAAAACTGCTTATCCATATACATGTTTTCATTTGCACAGCAAATGAGAAAATGTTAGCTATGCAGGGTGATTATTTTCCTGCAAGCTGAAGCCGTTCAGATGCGATCAGTTGTGCTGCTTATGGTGCACAGGGGTGTAATATGCAGCTATGTTCATATGTCCATGCACTGTCTTGTGTGGTGGACACTGATAGTATATTTCTGAAGTCACAAGAAGGGAATCAGAGGTGTGTGTCCGATGCAAAGTGCTGTTGTTAAAAGCATGTTTGCAGTTAATTTTTTTTTCCAATGCTTATATTTAAAGCTCAAAAAAACCTTGGATTAAGTCACTTCACCCTTAAGGTTAATTTGCATTAAATCATAATGGTCCTGTCAGGATTATAATTAATTAAATGATAGTGTGACCTAGCCTTTAGAAAATATGGCTCTTTGAGTAGGAGGTCAAGCAGTGGCCCTGCTCAACCATATGATCCTCAGACTTATAATTGCCAGCTAAATGTCTCAAAGACTTTTTTGCTTCTTTCTTCTTCCTGTATCAGATGAAGTCCGACCGGACAGGAGGTGTGAACAGGCGGTTATGAAAGGGGAGGAGGTTTGAGGTTGAGGCCGAGGCCTCCTGGTTCCCCGGTGACCGGCGGAGCTCGTGTCTTAATGCTCCTCTCTGTGCTGTGATCAGCAGATGCATCAAAGTGATGATGACACGCTGAGTAGAACAAAACTGTGTTTAATGGGCGAGAGGCCTGGCTGCTGTGCGGCGCTGGCCCAGAACAGAGCGAGCAGAGCAGGTGAGGGGAGTTAGGAGAGTGTGTACGTTAATGTGTTTGAGAGAAAATGAAACAGTGTTTGTATCTGTTTAATTAGTCTTTAGTTTTCTTTTGTTAATGGGCACTCAGCAGAGTTTGCTTACTAGGACCAGTTTATTCCTCAAGGAGAGCGTTATTATTATAATTTAAACTGTGAAAATGGATTTAATGTACATATGGGGGAACTCTCTGATCTTCATTCATAATTACTCATCAGTTTAAAGAGAAAAAAAACATTTTTTTCAGTAAATGCAAGAATTTTAAAAAATGTGGTGTCTTGCAAAAGATTCCATTAAGTTGCCGTGTTGAAAGTCTGGGATAGTTTGTTTTTGGAGCTTGACTCTTCCAGTTTTGTTCATATTTTTTATAATCTATTTGCCCTAATGGAGCAGCAGTGCTTAACTGCTGGGGTCCCCATCTTATTTTAAGCAAAAAAGGGCTCATTTTTGCCAGAAATAAGGCTGCTGTCAGCCAATTAACATGACCTTCTTTTGCTACTATGCTTTGTATTTACCATGCAGATTTAAAGGAAGATTAAATTTTTAAAAAAAAGTGAAAAATTGCCCCTAACTCAAAAATTAATGATTTTGCTACCCTACTGCAGTTGCGCTTTTAAGTTTTAGAATTTTTTGAGGCAAATTTTACTCATGAGCTATGATGAAGATCTTAAATTAAGCTAATGTCAGCATGCTTAGATGCATACAATGACGATTGCTAACATGCTGATGTTGCATGAAAAATATTTGCTAATTAGCACTTAGCTGAGTTGAGGCTAATTGTAAAAGTCATTAATTATCTATGCAAACCACCATTGGACAAATTCTAAATCGGACCTGCTGGTTCTACTTCATAAAAAGTCAGAGTATCATCAAAGCCTTTAAGATTAACCCTCAGGACATTACGAACATCTTTTCCAAATTTCATGAAAATCCAAAAAATATATGTTTGGACATTTTCTAAAAAACACAAAAATCAAAGTAAAGGCTTTGCTTGAAAAAAGTCATCAGATTTCATCCTCTTGGGACCATGACTATGTGTAAAAACCTGGGGCCACCAACGGCTTTGGGAAAACCTTTACACTGAATTCAGGCCAGTATCATGGCCACAACGGAGATATTGTTGACCTTCACGATCAAGTAACTGTACAACAGCCTGATTCCTCAGCCAAGAGACTGTAATAAAGCTAATGGAGCAAAAGAGAGTAGAGAAAATGGGGGGAGGAGACCAGGAGACAAGGATGCATGGGCTCCCTGTCCAATCTCCTTTGTGAGGCGCAGAGACTGCATGTATGTGACGTCTCATCATCCACGTCTGCCTTTACATGATCTCTCCCGTTTCTCTGCCGCTCTGTTCCTCTCCCACTCTCCCTTCTTTCATGTCTCCATAATCCTCTTTTGTATGACTCGTTCATACTCTCTGCTTTTTAATCGGGATAATTAGGCTTAGACTTCTCCCTTGCCGTTCCCTTCCTGCAGAAGATGGTGGAATACCCAAATAATGTGCTGGAAAGGATGATCATCTCAAAAATTACTTGAAAGGTCATGTTTTTTATGACAGTGGTGAAGGTTAAAGATAAGGGCAATGAGGTGGGGTTTATGGTCCATGATGCTTTGGACTGTCCAGAGAAGAAAATCCATTTTAGTGACAGCGTTACTCTCTACTGTAGGAAATGAGATGAGGATGCAAGGATGCATCACAGCATCCTGCTCAGCTTTGCATAACTTCTGCCTTGTCTCTTCTCATTGTTTCCCCTGCTTTGGATGCAAACATGATCCTGAATCATCAGGACTGTGGGTCAATAGTTTAAGAAACCTGTCTTCTTAAAATGAGCCAATGTCGGTTGTTTCCAAGGAGACAGAACAAAACTTAGTAAGAGCTGGAGTTGACACGGCAGTGAATAATGTTTCTTACTTTATATTTAATTAATCTTCATTTGAAAATTGTTTTTTTGTTGTTTTTTCTTACAAAAGATTTTAACAGCGATGCAAAATTTTCAAATTAAAATCTAATTCTGAAACATGCAACCTTTAGCTTTTGCACATATATTAAGGTTTATTACTTAAGTGTATCAGAATATTGACAATAAAAGATTTAATATGGCATGTTTTGATTCCAGAAACTTAAATTTTATCACTATTTTCTCAAAAATCTTTACTTCTAAGGGAATTTCTTCATATGATGTCTTAATAATATTATTTAAACGTATTCCAGAATATGTATGATGCACCTCATCATATGTTCTCCTGCCTCTTTGCTGCTACAGTTCTTTTCTCCCCAGTCAAAGCCTAAAATTATCCCTTCCCATTTCCCTTTTCACTTTGTTTCAAGAAAAAATAAAAACTCAGCACCCAATGAAAGGACTTAAAGATAGACTTTTTTTTTTTTTTTTGCAGTGCGGCATCGCCAAACACTTATTCTGCTCAGTAGCCGCAGTTACAGTTAACAGGATTAGGCATGGCTTACATAAACATCTCCCATGGCAACAGTGCACCGGCACCAGGCAAAGACAGGGGAGAGGAGCCGTCACCGGAAAACATCATCATCGGTCTGGTCAGCTGAGTGTCAGCTGGCTTTGATGCATGCATGATCTTAACAGCCATGTGTCTTCTGTGCAGGCAAAATGTGTCCATCTTAGCACATCCTTTAGTCAACTACTGAGCTCCGAAATCCTGATTTACAGTCAACCATCATCAGTGTTGGTCACCAGGAGGAAATATTGCAAATTGAGTCATTTTTATTTGACATTTTGCGGATTTTTAGTGCAATTCTGTAAACATTTGTATTATCTCTTCAGTGTTTCAAGCCGAATCCCGAAAGATCCCAGCTTGAATGCTCTTTGTAAGTTCTTGTAGCTTGTGTGGAGTCTGTTAGAGCCTGTGTTTGTATGTGTCAGTGTTTTGTGGCCTGCCAGTGTTGTGACACTTTGGCAGCGATGCCTGACGTTGTGTCCCGACGGATATACTAGGCCTTTAGAACGGTTCATTTGCCGTAATTCCCTCAGGAGAGACACATTGCTCACTGCCTCTCATGGCTTCGGCTCCGGAGGAGAGTCGAGGTCTCTGACTCTCTCATTGTTTTCCTTTTATATGTCTCTGCTGATATCTGGTTGACATTTCTGTCTGCAAAAGGGGTCTGGTTTACCAGGGCTTTTAAGGGGACAGACAATAATTTGGCATTTTCTCTTCTTATGTGGCCTGCGTTGCTCTGTGCTGTACACTCAGTGTAACTGGCTTTTCAGACAGCGTGAATAACAAGTTGAAAAAAAAGACATATTTCAGCTATAACTTCAAAACTGAAACATGTCCAACTGAAAAAATGTCCTCATATGGTTTTGATGAACCTTTTTTTAATCACAAATGTGACAATTTCTACAAAGTTTGTGCACCGCAGTCAAAATTAACATATAATAAAGTGGAAGTTGATGCTCACACACACAAAGACTCGTGCACACGGTTGCCCTTGTGCAACATAAACACAGTTTGAGGCTTAAGGGAAAGTTGATTTGCTGTCAAAAACCAATGAATAATAAACATGCTGTCGTCCACAAATTAAGCAGTTCATGTCACCTTGATTTGCAGTAGGGCGCTGTGACCCCTTTGGTCCAACAGTCTACCTCTGGAAATGCCAAAACATGATTATGTTGAGAATTTCCTTATGAGAAGAAGTCACAACGTTGGTTGGTCAATTGCTTAAAATAACCGATATTCATTTCTCCCTCACCTCTTGATGTGTGAGTGATGTTGTGATGCAAAGCATGTAGAATTGATATTAATAACAAAACAGGCATTGCTTACCTTTTTTTTAGAAGCTCCATCTTGTCATTGATCCAAGCAAAGAAATCCCTGGCCTCCTTTTTTTCTTCGGGAATCTTTCAGCAACCTTCCACTTCCTGTTTACACCGAACGGTCATGCAATATGTGTTTTCAAGCATGCAAGTAGGTTTTGAAATTGATGCTAAAACACTTGTCTGGATTGAGATCTTTTTAATCTTAACATGCCATTGTTGAGTGGTAGATACCCCCTTTTTTTCTAGTCAGTCTACATTTGAAAATTACACAATGGTGCAATAAAATGAGTCACCCAAGTGTTAAAAATGTGCAAGCTGCTTGCAACAGACCAGCAAGTAAACAAATGATAATAGAAGCAAAAATATGTCGCCCTCTGATTCTGCAGTGGTTGATAAAAATACTAATTATTACTGTGCTATGATGATCTTTTGTGTAAAATCTAACATGGAGAAAGACTTAATTTGGGAATTTTTGTCACATTTAAGTGATATTAAATGTGCAAAATTGAATTTTTGATGTGCAGCAGTTCTGTCACATAGTGGAACAGAAACCAGAGACAAAAACAAAGTAACAACACAGAAAAGGTCTTTCTCATTTTCATGGGACCTTTAACATCATTTTCTCCTTCACCATGACAATTCCAGCAACCTTCCTCCCTTGTAACCATCTCACTTCATCCTCCTTCACTCTCTGCTGTTAATTTGACCCTCTCCCTTCTCTCTTCGTGTTACTGTCTCTGTTTCTTTGGCTGCTTTGCTCCGTCCTTTCCCATTTGTCCCTTCCCCTCTCTCTCCTCCTCTCAGTTGAGATAAGGAGATTTAGAAAGAAGGGAGCTGCTCCAATGCCTGACGGGGGGGAAGTGGTTTGCCTTTGCTCGTTTTTTTTTTCTGTCCATTTCCCGAATGTTCTCATTTGCTTAAGAAGCAGGCCGAATTCAGTGTCGCTATGTAAATTTAGTGTCACTCATTGTGACACTATAGTATTGGTTATATCAGGATGTCCTCTTTCACTTCATATTTAGCATCTTTCTCGCAGTTTTTCATTCAAGGCCGCAGTGTACTTGCTGTCAAACAAAAGGGCAAATTCCAGTTTTATAGGTGTTTTCCAGACAAAGACATATTTAAGGACAATATGTGGCAACACCTCCTCTGTCAAATTATTATTGTGTGCTGCACAAACCTGCTGGGAAATGAGTCTTTAAAATTGGAATTTTTACATCTTCGAGGATATTTTCTGAACCAATGACTGTTGGCTTGTTGGTTGATGCAACACCTCCATGCAACATGCAAGTAAAGAACCATACACACAATGTAAAAGAGCCCCATACAGGCTCACCTATGCACAGGCTGCAGAAGCTTAATTCCAGCTTAAATCATTGCAAGTAGTGTGTATTATCTGACTTCAGCTGTGTGTAAATTAGTATTTCTCATCGCGTCTTATTGCACCCCTGAAACAAAGGGTCTGCACTTGTTAAGGTTTAGCACATTGCGACTAGGCATTAGCAAGGACTCCATTGCCGTGAACATGGGATCACATTGTTGATTTTCATCTCTAAAGCCCAATAAGTCTGCTCCAGATTGGTCCAGACAGATCTCTGCATCTTCCCGCTGCACAGTAATTGCCGGGATTAAAGCGCTTTCTTGTGAACGGCTTTAAGTGTGAAGTGATGTGCTGCTCTGCTCTGCTCCGCTTAGTCTCATGCAATCGGAAGAGCGTGTTCTGTGATTATCCAGAAAGACGTTCGGTCTTCCACTCTATGTTCTCTGCCTCTGGTTTCATGGTTATTTTCTCTCATCTTCTATCCTGATATCACACTGCTGAGTCTTGCTTTTACGGATGAACTGGATCGCAGTGGACTGTCACTTTGCCTTACAGTACAACAGAGTCTCAGCAGCCAGTATTCAAATCCAAGGCTGTGATTGGTGATAAATGTGTATAATTAGACTGAGTAAGGGCCCGTAGTCCTCTATCGATTTCTTGGCTCATTTAGGGAATTAAGGGGTTTGCAAATTCCTAAGCACAGCAGACAGGACCGGGCGATTAAACGGAGAAGGGTCCCATCTTTCAGGGAGCAAACCTCACTTTCTTATATGTGCTTACAGGGTGCCAGGCTGCAAAATGGGTCTAATTTAATATTTTTAAAGCTATTACATTATACATAAATAAATGATACTTCAGGGAGGAAAAACCAGCTCGCTTTCTCCCAAAACTATTTGTCATGATTGAGTGTTTTCTTCTTCCTGTGCCAGTCAGGATAAATCATCAATCAATCACAGCTGAATTGTGTCTCTCTGACATTGTTGTTACTGTCCTACTTATTGTAACGGCCCCCTCTGAAGGGGGAAGCATATGATCTGAACACCGTGTTCACCTTGAGATGTCTCCCCTGGCACTGGTGTGTTTTGTCGACCACAAGGGGGTCTTTAACCTACATAGGTAGCGACATTAGCGGGGCTAAAAAGCTCACCGCAAACCCTACTGGAAAAGAGCCAAGTCAGCAGCGGGACCTGAGCTATGAGCGGGAGGTTCGGACATAAGGGGAGGTAGGGGGGGGATGGATAGCTTCCCTCAGGCTTTTTCCAAGCTTGTTCCAAATGAAAATAGCCACCGTGCACTTCCCTGCCACCGTGTTCCAGGCACACATCCTGTGATGACCAGAAGGAGGACACTGAATTAGATTTTATAACTTGGTGCATTTCAGGGCGCAACCACGACGACAATGACATTAATACATTTTATTTTATTGTTTGCTTTATTGCACCTTTATGTTCATTTTATTGCTCCGTGCTATTTCGCTCAGGGGGGGCGGTGACGTGACTATGGGCAGGTTTGAAACCAACCAATTAAAAAAGTGAGAATTTGCTTCATATGCAGCATAATTTGAGGTAGTTCAAGTGGCTAAAAAATGTGAATAAACAGGTCTTCTTATGAAGAAATCGTACATGTAATTAATCAATTTATGAGCTAAACAGCTGGTAATTTAAATATGATATATTCCTGAACACTATAACATTTTATAATGCAGGTAGGTCACATTTTAGCTCTTAAATCTGAATAAAAATTTCCCATTAATTCTGATAAGTACATCGCTTTACATGAAAATTATCATCCGTCTAGAATGTATATATTTTAGTTTTTATCAGCATCAAAAAGCCAAACAAGAATGATCCTTCCCCACTTGCTCAAGGCTCAAGAAGGCAAAAGCTGCACAGTGTGGAGGATTTAAAAGAATGGAGTGGAGAGTCAGGGGGGTCGATTCTAATTTGGCCTCAGACTGCAGCTGATTGCGATGATAACGGTGCTGTTGAGTTGCATTACGCTGCTGTCGTCTGGCTGATACCTGATTGCAGCTTATCAGGGGCATTTACATCACTGATTAGCTTCTGCCTGCTGTGACTGAACCCAGATCAGCTGTCCTTGTCCAGAGTGTAAGACAGTAAAAATGACAAACAACCATATGGGAGCCTTGATAGGGACAATTATGTGAAGGGATAAAAATGAAATCTAGTGTCACTTCAATTCATTTTGTCCCTTTATTTATACAAATATATTGGAATTTATATTGAAGGTTCACATAATTTATGTGATGGATTCAGTGTTTTTGGAGGTGGTTGCCATGATGGATGTAGTTTTGGTGTTTGTTAATTTATTTGTCTTTTATTTCTGTGCGGGATACATTTTGAACACTATGGGAGGTGTTTTTCTCCAACATGGTTCCTCCCCACCTGCATCCACTTACTAATTAGGACCCGCCAAATAAATGTACCCTGAAGAAGAATTGAAGATCACAGACAGTCTATGTTTCATTGTAAGTAAGCATTTTTAATTTAAGATTTTTTAAACCTAGTTCCGCATTTTTATTCTTGCTCGATGCACAAGTGTCTGAGTTTTTTTTGTCATCCCTTTATTAACCTTTTATTTTATGAGAAATTTTCCCATTGAGATTCAAAATCTTTTACAATTCAGTCCTGGTAGAGACAGAGGCTGAAAAAAAACCAGACTTTAACCAAAAACTACCAAAAAAGGGCAAACAAACAGCATATAAAATTCAAATAAAAGAAGTACAACAGACATAATAGTAATATGACATGTGTTTCAAAAACTATCAATGACATTTCACTCACTTCCTGCTTTGCCTTCAAATAAAATGATCAGGCTAATTTCAGAAAAATTTAAGGAGGACCAAACGAAGATCCAGATTTTAATATTTTGAAATTAGTGTTTAACCACACCTCCAAAGTATTTTATTTAAAAAAAAAAAAAAATTAAAAGTGAGTACAAATTGATCATGTTGTTGCTGATGTCCTGAGAGAGAGTAGATTCACTTTTCTGTCAATAGCTTCATCATCACCCGTTCCCTCCTGTCTCTCCTTCTCCCTCGGGGTTGGTAGAAAGGTTGGAATTTGCTTCGTGTGTGTGTGTGCGTGTGTGGGTGTGTTGGGGGGGATGGGAGTAGACATTGCTGGATAACTGAGTTTCCCTTGGCAGCAGGCCCCGGAAGTGTCACCGCTCATAGACCTCCACTCTAAGCGCATCCAAGTGCTTCCCTGTCCCTGCACATAATTTGCTCCCGCTAAAGATGCACCTGTCACCTGGAGGTTTTTCCGGACAGGGACGGACTCCACAGTAAACATGAATGCAGCACAATCAGATATTTATCTTTTTTCATTTTCTCTAACTGGTTTTCCTGATCCCAATATATTTTAAATACCATTTTCGTTATAAATAAGATCAAATTCAGCTTCGGACAGTTGGTTAAACTACAGAATCGTTTGAGGATCACTGAAGTTCAATGATCTAGTGTCATTAAGAATTACCCATCAAAGCTCCTTCCCTTAATAGACTGAATCATTGATCACAGGCCATTAGGGTCACCTCTGTCTCTGCAGCGCTTTCTCTTGGATTAGATGTAATGAAGATGGACATTTCTGAAACAACGAGGTGTCGTCATTATTATGTATTATTATGTATTATGTATGGCAGCCCTGCACACGGGAGTCAGAACTGGCATGCCTGCAGTGCAAAGGCATGGGAGGCTGTATTCTCTGTGTGTGTGTGTGTGTGAGCCAATGTTCTTATGTGTTTCCAGTTTCCAGGTTTTGTGTTTAAAATAAGTTCCTTGATCTTATATGTGTAGATTTTCTGTGGGTTAATGAAGAAAGGAAGGAGTGAAGATGCTTAAAACACAATTACTGTATAAATTGTTTTAGAGAGAAGTAGGAAAAGGTAGAAAAGTACAAACAAGTTCAAAAGGAGGAGAAGAGAAAGTGAAAAAGAAGGGGATTTAAGGGCTGGTGGGAGAAAAATGGAAGGCAGATGAGTGTGTGTGTTAGTGAATGATGAGGTGTGTGATGGGACCTAATCTGCTGTCTGCTCAGTACAGTGCACACTCTGTGCTCTGAATGTGAATGGGATGCTGGTGCAGAAAACTAAACCCTGCACCTCTTTTCTGTCTCTCGTTTCTTTCGCAGCTTTGTATTCCAGGCCGTCAGTCCCAAACATGACCAATCAGTCTCCATTTGATACCTGCAGGACATCAACACAAGCCTGCAAACTCTGAAGGTAAGGTGCTTTTTCTTTGATCATGTGATTTTTGATCGTGTGTGGATGGGGCGTGCTTTTTGACAACTGGAAGGCCATGTTTTTAATCTGTTCTGTCAAAAAGGTTTTCGTAGCACTCGAAAGAATCTCACGTAACTTCCTGTTTATCATTCAGTCATGAATTATCAGCTACATGGATTAAATGTGATAAAAAATAACAAGCTAAATCTGTTAAACTGAGACTTCATGCAAGTTTTCATGGAAATTTCCCATTTTTTTGGAAACTTTCTGTATTCACCTTCTTGCTTTAAGCTAGATGTTTAAAATCCAAGTATCCAGTTATCTCCCCCAACAACTGTGGCTCACTCAAACAAAATGCAACTTCTATTGAGGGAGTTTTAGAGGTGCTGGAGAGCAGATTTTCTTACTTTTGAAAAGAGACACACCAGTACTTTCTGCTCCTTCCCAGTGTCTATAAACTAGCTTAGCCAGCTACTATTGGAATAAAATAAAATATCTCACTTTTGGGAAGAAAACGAACAAGAAAATTCAATAGAAATGTGGACAGCACTGGTTAAATCACATCTTCACACTCATCACACCCAGAGATGCTGACCATGCTTGGGACTGCCCACTGTTTTGGAGACCCATTATTGCAAATCATCAGAAAGTGTTTAAAAAGATTGCAGAAAATCACCCATTTATTCAAGTTTCTTAGGGTTAGGTGATTGGTTAGATAGATTAAATATTAGGGGTTATAGTCAATCAGAGGCAGAGCAGAGACAGGTTTTTGTGCAATTGTAGCAATTGTTTATTAATGCCAGAGTTGAAATTATTTGACAAAACCGATTTCCAGTCACATAAATAGGCATTACAAACATGCCTACCATCAACGGGGCATTGTCCTAGAAATCTCTCAACATTTGTCCGTAATCTCATCAAACTGAAAACAAATGTGTTGATCACACCTATAAATCAACAAGGGCATTACTGAAAAAAAAACATCTTGTATGTATAAAACATTTATAACAATCCTTGTTGTGAATAGAATTAACTGAAATCAAATTTACTCAGATTTTGTTTGCATGTGATGAAAAATTTACATAACCTTGCTCCTGGCGAATGTGTGTGTGCAGGTAAGACTTCAGATCTGCAGAAAGGCTCAGTATAAGATCTCAGTACAACATTAAACAACATTAATAGACAGGATTTAATCTATTAATAAGATAGTGAACGTTTCAGACAGTATTCAACTGTGTATGGAGTGGAAAATAGCTAAATTTGATAAATATTGATCAGCGGTGTTGCTAAAAAGCCTTTGGTGCTCTAGAGGATAAATCTTAGCTAACATTGCAAAGTTCCTGTTTTTGTGCACTTGGTGAAAAATGATAGATTGTGATCCTGCCGCAGATGACAGGGGAAAGTCATTGAGGGAGAAGTTTTTTTGGCAGCCTGCACTTTTTCGCAGGGTTTCCAGTCAAACGGATAGGCAGCATGACAGGCCAGTCAATAGAAGTCAGCAGTGATTATGCAAGTTGCTTATGCCTAATGAGAAAGGTCAGAACATGGCCAAGAGAGTGGGACATAAGCCCAACCTCACACTGAGATGTACAGCACACTCTGCTGTAGAATAATGCGCTGTACAAAACTGTTCCTCTGAGCTGCCGAAAAGGAAATGCGATGAAAGTGGATATGAATTAGTATTTTCTCAGTAAAAAAACCTTCCGAGCATGTCCATGATTTTATTTTTTATGTCAAATTAATAAAAATTCTCCTTATTTAATAGCAAAATGGTGTCATATCTATGTAAAAAATGCCATGCATGTGCTGCAGCCTGAACAAACTAAAGCAGAGAACCAGTTGGGTGTAGAAGGAGCAGATCCTCAGGACATCATCAATAACATTGACATAAAGGAAAAATACACCGTCTGCTTTGCATTTCTGGGCGCATTTGCTTTTTTTGGTGACACATTTTTTTTCTTTTTTCCTGCAAGACAAGTAGCCAAGCTCGGATGTGTGATGTTAACAAAGATTTTTTTTTTTCTAGCTATAGCAGGCAGATCTAAAAAACATCAGGGATATGTGTCAAGTATTCGTGTTGGTCTGTCAGATCAGTTCTATAGAGCTGCCATTTTGCATCAGCATCATATTGACATCATACGTCAACAGTTATAGTAAAGCAAGATATTTCTTGCTTTTCCTCCAACAATAGCTTCTGTTGAGCAGAATGCAATGCAGAAATTAGAGATGCTGTATTTTGCACAAAGGATCGTTGACGATAACGTAGTTGGATCGCAATGCTACGATATTATCACTTTGGATTTAAAGCAACAAGTTAAAATCTGTTTTTTAGGCTTTAAAAAGGCATTCTGGTAAATGCAGGAATTGCTTATTGCTTTTATTCTATCTGTGGTGCGTATTCAGAAGGCAAAGTACATAGTTAGCTAATCCTGGAGGTTTACACTGTATCCAATGGCCTCTTTCTGCGGATGGAGTTTCTTCCTTGCCCTTTCTCCCTCCATCCATCCGCTGGCCCCTGGTCTTTGCTTTGACTAGCCATGGTCTGTTGTTTGCAAACAACCATTGTCTGCCTCCGTCACTCTTCCAGTCTTTTTTTCCCTGGAGTCCTTTGCTGTTTTACCAATGCAGCTGTTTGGTGATGTCATACCCCATCTCAGCTGTTCTTTCCAGTCAGTGCACACTTTTGGGTTGCACCAATAGAGATCAATAGAGATCTCAAGGTGTTGAATGGTTGTGATGGGTGTTGACTCCTTTTTTCTTACAACTCTGGTTATTATGTGAGCAAAATCCTCTACTAAGGTCATGTGATGACACCTGAATAAATTCTGTCTCCTAAAAATGCTGTAAGATATGGTCTAAGTTCTTGGAAGAGGTAGATACTACATTTTTCTTAAAGGTCATGAAAGCTAATGGGCTGAAATGTCCAAACTAGATAGTAAAACTACATTTCCCCCCTTGTCACATATTCATAACCATGGTTCATTATATATCTCTACGTTTTTATTGTGCTTCTTTTGACTGAATGCGAGGTTACCATTCGCTGGGGACAGTGCCTTGCTCAGAGGCATATCAGTCCTTTTTTAAACCTACACATGGACTGCTTTTTATACGTGCAATAAGCAGTAAAATTCCATTGAAATTGTATCTGTTCATTGAATTTTGTGCACTGAATTCTTTGCATTGCAAGAAATGTTTAATTTTTGCAGACACAGTCATTTGCAGAGTCCTTGGTGCATGATTCTATTCATACAGGGAGATGTATGCATAGGTGACACACTGTTTTTCCACACTGATATGTGCACTGGATGCAGATTTCAGTACATACTGAGGATATTAAAGGGGCTCTAATGGGGGCTGTTTACTGTCAATAGAAAGATTTGTATTTCTTTTATTGCCGGTGCATTTCCATATGGCCGAACAATTTGTGTTATGTCCCCCCCCAAACACCCCGGCAAAACCCCCACCCCCCCCTCAGGCTGAGCTAGCTTTTCCCTGGCAGAACAGCATCCTCTCTACACTTTATCTCCCTCGCTCATTGCTTTGATGTGTTGTGATTGCGTTGGTGTGGCGGTGGTGTGCTGGGTGGTGGGAGGGGTTGGGGATTGGAGTGTGTGTGTGTGGTGGTGGTGGTGGGGGGGGGGGGGTGTAGCAGAGAAAAGCGTTCTGCAGTGAAAATGTGCTCCCACTGAAGCGTAGAGAGACTGCAGCACAGTGAACGAGCCTGTGCACCACCTGCAGTCGCGTGTGTGTGTGTGTGTGTGTGTGTGTGAGTGTATGAGAGAGAGAGAGAGAGAGAGAGAGAAAGAGAGAGAGAGAGAGGGGGAAATAATCACCCAAGACACAATGATTCAACACCCCGCTCCTCTCCTCTTCTGTCATCCTCTTTCCTTTCTTTCTCTCCTTCCTCCTTCTCTCCCTTCGACCCAATTCTCCACACACACTACAATCATCTCACCCTCTGCATGCCTTGTATCCGCCTTGCACCGTGACGGCTGCTGCGTGTCCATTTGTGTGTGTACATTGCGCATGCTGGTGTGTGTGTTCACCAGTGCTCTCTGCTTAATATTGTCAAACACATTCCCTCCTCCTTGTTTCCCCTGTTTCGATCTGCTGCCCTCCTTTTCATCATTGTTCTCCTCTCCTGGTGTCTGTTATTCGTCCATCTTGACTCCTCCATTCACTCTTTTTTAGTCCATTCTGTTGCTCCTCCACCTCTCCCAGTGATCACTACTTGATGCGCACTTTCGTTCATACGCACCTCACCGTCTTCTCCTCGGCGACGCTTGGCTTCGACTCAGAAATGATAAAAAAAAAACACACTGAATGATCACACTCAATTTGTCATTCTTAACAGAAACCCCTTCTGTTTTCCATCTTTTTTCTCTCCCCTCTTCCAACCGTTATGTTCCCAGTCATTTCTCCTTTTCTCCCCCCCCCCTCCTCACTCTTTTTTTGCTCCCCTCCTCCCGCGCTGGCTGAGTAAGTGCTGCAGCATCAGTGCATGTGTGTATGTGCGAGAGAGCAGCACAGAGAGAGAAAGAGAGAGGGAGAGAGAGAGAGAGAGAGAGAGAGAGAGAGAGAGGGAGAAGTGTGTGTAAGCGGAGTGTGTGAGCGCGAAGCACCGGGGATCCTGAGCCTGGAGAAGAGCCTTGTGACAAGAGGGGGGCTCTTCTGCCTGTGGATGTATGTGCCAGGACAGCGTTTTTTTTTTGTTTTGTTTTTTTTGCAGGCGAGCGTACGTGTGTGTGAGTGTGTGTGTGTGAGAGAGAGACAGTGAGTGTGGGCATGCCAGCGTGCTTGTGTGGATGTGTAACAGTGTCGTCGATCAGCGACGGGCTCTTCGCATTATGCAGCCGACGGTGCTCATCACACTTTGAGGACTGACTCATCTAGACGGGGCTGTGGAGACAGAAGAGACAAAAGAGAGAGAAAGACGGATGGAAAGACAGAAAGACAGTTTAAGGCTCTTGATGCTTTGGGTCCCTCAAGACCGTCCAAAGGTCTAGTCCGTTTGTGGGACGCCAATTGCTTCAGAGAAGCCCCCCTTGTTCCCCCACAAATTGGAATTGCAGACACATAACCAGACAGGTAGCCAAAATTGTCCAAAAAAACCCCCCAAAAAACTGAAAGGAAAATAATTCCCCAGTCGTCATCTGACTTGAAGGAAGGTTTTCAATTCATCTCTTCTCCACGGACCAGGACAAGAGGGTCTCCTGTCTCTGCAGGGTCTTTTTTTTTTCACTTGACACCGTTCTTTTCACGGGGGGTTTGCAGGATCCTATCCCGGAGATAAGAGGCTGGCAGACGAGACGGGACAGACGCAGGCATGGCTCGCCTCAACTGGTGCCTGGCTGCCGTCATCAGCTGGGGCAAGTTCCTCTTCGCCTGCTTCTTCCCTCTGCGGGGTGCCAAGCGAAACAAGGTAAGACTTCACAGAGGGGGGGAAACCGGGGTTACTGCGAATGGGAGACTAAGAAGGGATTCACTGGACTTAGAGGACGACTTCTGCACATGTCGTCTGTCATGTCTCACTTCAACCAATAGAGGTGACTTTTCTCCATGATATTTGCCAAAAACGATATCTGGAATTCTCATCCTGCATGAAATATACATCTGGATGGGCCTTGTTCTTTATCATACGGCCAAAGCATTGCATGCATACAGCCGGCTTTATCTATACCACCATATGACGTAGCCAAAAACGAGCTTGGCGGCTGGTCATGGACCATGGGCTCTGGAGGACTGGATGGTGTCCCTCTAAGTGCTGATTCAAGGTCAGTGCTACTTCACCAAGTGGTCTCCAGGCAGCTGCTCCAGATAAAGATCATGGGGAACCATTGGGATCAGATTTTGGGTATGCCACTAGAGCCAAGCACTTGCAGCAACCACCTGGAACAAATGAGATTTGCTTCTGATACATCGGGTCACCTTGCTTTCACAACTGCAGAATTGTAATGCACCATTATAAAGGGGGTTTGCGTTTTCCCAAGAAAGAGCTCTTTATTTCTCCCATTCAGCTCCTGCCATTGCACGTCATGCTGTATTTGCTCCTTTTTTGATGAGGGGGTTGTGAGCCTTTCATCACTGCGCCATATCCCGATGGTGCTATGGCACATGTGTAAGAGCAAGAAAGGCCAAACGGAGTTCATTCAATGATATCAACTGAATGCACACTGTTTCTTTTGTCTGTTCCCCCCCAGAGTCAATGGTATTAGTATAACTTGGACTGCAGTCTCTGCTTATTAGCTCTTCTCTAGCAGATAATCAATCATGTGAGACAATTCTGGTATGTCTAAATGGCACTTTTTTCCTCTTACGCTTACATATGCGCTCACACACACATGCAAGGACACCAGAATCAGTGCCTGAGGTGATCCTGAGATGAATGGTAATGGGTGGGATAATTTTGAAGGAGGTATTTTTCTTTTTCCCTTGCATTTTTTTAATGGAATGAGCATCTCCAGAGCTAAGAGAGACCTTTTTTTTTTTTACAGCAGTAGTCCTCAGGCAGAAACATTGACCAAATCAGCTTAATGCACTGCATCCTCAGCAGTTTTTGAAATAATCTGTCCCTTCCAGTATTATCATAAAGGAGGGACACCTTTTGGACTTTCGTGCACCCTAATACCTTGCATTTGTTCCCTCATCTTTGGCTAATTTTGCACCATGAAAATCTTTCGATTACGGACCATAAATGCCATTCAAAGGGTTTGAAACTTGACTGTTGCAGGGCTGTAACTCTCCCTCGTCTGTGAGATCTCTGCTGTTTGCAAACGAGGAGCGTTTGGGCAGCAGTGGTGTTATAAAGTCTGGCGATGATGGGATTTTTGCTCGTGGTGACGCCGTAGCGTGCAGTGCTGCAGCCGCCCATCTATTCAAGCCCCAACACCCTCCCACCAGCACCAACACCAGCAGCAAAACCCCCCCGCCCCATTGCCGCAGCTCCTTATCTCTACACCCGCGCTCAATCCCACCACACTCCCCTTGTCGCACTCTCATGTATGTGTGTGTAAATGTATGTGGAGCTTGTTACTGCCTTTGCAGACACACACACACACTCATTATATATCCTCTCGACCCTGTGCAATGAATCCCCAACCCATTATGTTCATTTAGTCACAGCTTTTGCTCAGCCTGTCCTGTCAGCATTGGCCATTTTTTCACATCAATCCAGAAAGACGGTTTTATTCTGTTTCAATTTTCCTCACATTTCGAATGAAATACCAATTAATCGACGTG
Organism: Acanthurus leucopareius; assembly: GCA_029814765.1. Lineage (NCBI taxonomy): Eukaryota > Metazoa > Chordata > Actinopteri > Acanthuriformes > Acanthuridae > Acanthurus > Acanthurus leucopareius. The sequence goes on along the minus strand of JAQMCX010000041.1, from coordinate 5,102,968 downwards.
TTAAATGCAGGCTTTTGCATCTTTTCTCGAATACACATTACAGATGATGTAGACAATGTAGAGAGGGGTGGGTCAACCACATCCTTAACTCTCGTACCTTCACTGTAAAATGGGACCGATGCTTGCCTCCAGAGCTGTACCTTTGTTAAGGGTATGGACAATAAACCCTTAGGCACAGTCTACACCTGTACCTTTGTTCTTTTTCTTTTGAGAGGAACGTCCATGCAGTCCCCGAGATAAAATGTTATTTGACCAATGAGGAGATCTCATTTTTGATCTATATTTGACACTTGAGCGTCTTATTTGATATAAATATTTGAGTTATTTTCAGTTGCGTCAGGTGTTTTTGAAAATAAGTTTGATTTTTCTTGGTTTTGTGTTTTACATTGCCTCAGTCTTTTTTGCTTCAAGATATCAAGACACTCATTTCCAGAAAATTCTTAAAAAGAAGTTAGTTTTATGAGAAAAGTATTGATATATTTTTGGTGCATGGAGATTTTTTTTTTTTTTTTTAGAGCATTAGGTTATTAGGACAGATATTTCTCTATGGAAAGTTTTGCAACTATACATTTTTAATAGGAAGAAGTTTTAAAAATTAGTTACATAGAACAAAATGAGCTGCATATTCCCTTGAAAGTGCGATTTAGTTGTCAATACATACCATTTCACAAGTAAGTATTAATAAACCTTGTATTACTGCAGCTTTTACTATTGTCACTGCATGGAGAAGCCTTCCAAGATTTTGAGGACGAGGTCAGTGAGAGTCTCCAAACTTTGGAACTGGGAATTCGGAAAAAAAGCTACTGACCAGTTAAAATGGACTGCACCAATCCTTCAGCAGTTTTAGGTGTATGGAAAGAGGCATAGCTACACAATTATAAAAACAAAAGAAATTATAACATGAAAAATGGCAATGATGGATGAATAGATAACTGGTTAAAGTAGCAAGCTGTAAGTCATTGATACATGGTTAAAAAGTAACTTTGACTAAAAGTATTAAATAAATATGGGTATAGTTGAAACTAAAGGATCATTTGAAGTTAGTAGTAGGTTAGTAGTTTTACTCAGAATGTAAACTGGACAAGACTTTGCATACCTGGCTAATATTAATGTTAGTTCATGACCTTTGACCCCAAATGTTTGCCCAATCCTAATAAATCCTGAAAAATATTTAAAAATTACAGACTTAAAAGGGCTTGTTCTATGTTACGGGCAGAAACAGTCTTGACCAGAGGATTTAAGAAAAAAGAATGTCTAGAAGCTCAAGAGGAACCAGGATTCTTGAATCAGAGCTGCCGTGGCAGCTGAAGCAGCAGGAGACTCTCCAGAAGGGATAACTGTGGCAATAAATAGAGATTCAGGAGAAGAGGAGGAGGGACAGCCAGCTTGGATGGGAAGCAACAGGTGACACTGACAGATTTATGAATTGTTCAGTTTATTATTTGTCATAAATACTTGGCAGTTAAAATATTTGCAGTGGATCACCTAAAACATGGTTTTAATTAATAACTTGTATAAGGAACATGTTGTGCCTCATTTTGCATACACATATGCAACCCCCCCACCCTTTGAAAAAAATCTTATGTCCTGATTTTCATCTATTATCAGCAATAATCATTAAACTGTGCAAGAAATGCTGGAAAACATGTTAATCTTTATATAGTGAACAGCAAAAAACATCCAGTCTATGATCCATTCATAAGAACACCTGAAAGACTGTGTGAATGAAAGTTGACCTGGATGACCTGTAGGGTATTTGGGGGTATCTTGGGGGTGTATTTGTGGGGATACATCTAAAACAAATGGTCGGGAACCACTGGTGTACATGAACATCATCCAGTCTGTTGCTTTTTTCTGTCGCTCCAGTTGCAGCACAAGAGCTTGGTCATGTGACTGACTGGGAGGTGAAAGTGGAGAGGTAAAGGCTCTGTGTCTTCCCTCCGAGGACTGCCTGTGAGGTGTTCAGTTTCCATGGCAACGCAGCTCACACAGTCCCCCACATGATGGGGCCGGGTTACGACGGGAGATGGGCTCGGAATATTGTCGGCGTGTGTGTGTGTGTGTGTGTGTTTGACTGCGAATGTGTGGCGGGTTTTGTAAGACAGAGATGGGGAAACAGAAAAGGAGGCGGAGGGATGATGATGTGTAAAGGTTCTCTCCATGTGTGTTACTATGGTGACACCGACTGTGGTACTATGGAAGGGTAACCCCCTCCTCCTCCCCTCCCCTCCCCTCCTAAATTCCCCCCCTCACCCTCACATCCTTCCTCCTTTTCCCCTTGCAATTTCATTTCTTTTCTGTTTCTTCCCCTGAATCTTTTCTCATATTTTTTTATGGCTCAACTCTTCTGTTTTTTCTCCTTTCTTTCCCTCTTTTGTGTCCTGCACCTTTTCATTTATTTCATTGCATTCCCTTTGTGTCCTTTAATCCCCAATCCTCATCTCTTTCTCTAGTTTTCCTCTTTGTTCGCTTTCTTTTCTTTCATTTAACATCTTCACCACTTGTCTCTTTGCTCCTCATGACTCCTGTCCTTTTCTTTCCCCCTTTTTTGTACTTTCTTTCACTTCTTTCATTTCATTTCAGTTAGTTTCCTCTGGAGTCCTTTCAACTCTTCCCATTTTCTTTTTGATTCGCTTTCATCTCTTGTCTCCTTTCCTCTCTTTTCTGTTCTTTTCCTTCTATCTTATCTGATTTCCTTGCTGTTTTATGTCTCCTTTCCTTTGCGCCTCCTCTCTTCACCTCTTGCCCCCTTTCTATTCCTTTACTTTTATATCACTTAATTTTCTCTTGTCCCCATTTGTCCTTCTTCTCACCTCTCCTCACTTTTCCTCCCTGTTCCTTCACTTCTGTGTCACTTATTATATCTCTTTGCCTCCTGTTTCCTGTCCTCTCCTCTCCTCTCCTCTCTGTATTTTTCTGTTTACTTGCCTCCCTATTCATTTAACTAATGTTCCTTTGGGCAGTAAATTCACATCGGGCAGTGCTGCAGACAGCCAAAAGAGAAGAGGGTGATGGGAAACCTGTCCACTGAATGGCTCCTTATTCTCTTCCTCTGGACTGCGTCTCCAGCATATGCATGAAAACCTCATTCATTGCTCGCTGTATTTATCACATGCTCCTAAGTTGCCTTCCTGACAGTTATGTCAGCCGGCCGTGGCGAGCCGTACGCAGGTACCGCGCCCGCAGAATCGCAGACTCCTGCCCCTGAATGGCTCACTGTATTCTGGGCCGGCGTTCAGCATGATGGATGCTTTGTTATTCTAGCATTAAAGCTTTAATGTGATGGATTCTCCAGTAACAGAAGAGGAGACTTCAGAGTCATTGTGGAATACTTATCTCTTTTTTCTCTCTCTCTCTTTTCTCTGCTTCTTCCTCTTGTCCTCTCTTTTCTCTTGATTTGTGTTTAAGCAGCACATCTAGTAAAACCAAAATATTTAAACATTGTCTGGGGTGTGTTTGTGTTGGTGGAGCTGGTGATCAAATATCACCCTCTCTGTGTATTTGTCAGTGTGTATACATGTATATGAGAGTTCACCCAACCTTTAAATAAGTACAGTGGGCTGCTAACGTCATTAGTCTGGGATTTAATGGAGAGTTTTACTGTCCCTCGATGGTCTAAATTCCCTTTTCCATGAGTACAATTCTGTGGGAAACAAAGTGTATGTGTAAGTGTAACTGTGTGCCGGTGCCTGCCTGCCTGCCTGTGTGATTTCAGTGAGCTCCGGCATGTTGCATTGGGAATAAGGGAATAAGAACCTGACCTCACTGTGCAAAAATGTTGTACTGAGAAAATACACCACTCCCAAAAGCACACCCAAAATCAATGCTTTTTGCAGGTAGTAAAGTATCACTTAAATGGCAATCCTGGCTTCATCTAGACAGAGAAAAAGAACAACACCAAATGCATGCATAAGCTGTATATGTGCTTTTTTTTTTTAAAGCTCTGTTTACTGCTACCCATCTGCAGAGACTGTCTGAGGGTTGGTTGGAGGCCACTAGAGGCTGCTAGCAACCCAGTTTAGACCAGTTGGCTGCAGGGGGAAAAAAGTGACTGTCATGTATCAAACACAGGCAGCGAATCCATTTAAAAACCAGTTCAGTCAACACGACTGCCACAGCAAAACCAGTATCTTTCCCCCCCTGATGTGTCCACACTGTGCTCTTAGCTGACATTATGTTAATAAAATACACACAGAGGGAGACACACACGCAAACACACACAGATTATGTGTCAGGTTAGCCTATGGATTGAGGTAACTGCTTCAGTGGAAGTGATGGAGTGCAGCAGGGATCAATAGAGGGTGTTTTCTCAAAATGAATTGGCTCTTAGCCCTTTATGGATCTGACTGTGGAGTGATGTAATATGCCCGCACTGCTGATATAATGTTGATTCAGTGCTGTACTTTATATGGATGTACACATGCATATAGCGATTCCTCACACATGTGCTCATGCATGTTTGCATACATGCATGGTAAAAATATTTTGCATGGGTGCTAACAGACGACTTAGAAAGCTGAAAACACACAAGGAGAGAAAAAAGTAGAGATGCAGGGAAGTTGATTTTTGTTTTTTATCCAACCCTACAAGATAAACGTTTCTTCAGGTGGGATGTTGGCCACCTGCTTGCACAATCATTTTAAATCACTTAAGATAGCAGCTACATTATAGATGTGGAGAGTGTAAATATTAACCTATTTTACTCACATGCATTTGAAAAAATATGCATTTATAGTACGAAAGGACAAAACTCTGATTGTTAATTGAACATGAGAATTCTTGTTTAGCATTTTGCACCCCATCTTTTGACAAACTCTGATTTTGGAGCAGGAAAACTGAACATTTAAGCACCTTGCCAAGAATCAAACATAAAAAAGCATTTAAGGGAAAGTGGGTTTATTTTCTTTTCAGTTTTTTTAGGATGCCGTGTCACTCTTCTTGCGAAAACATATAAGATGTCATCACTTTTACTGTAAGAAGAGTAATGCTTGTGTTACCACGTGCTCTTTACTATGTGCGTATGTGCACATGCCCTTTCTCTAAGCCTGTGCATGAGGCTGCATGTGCATCTGTATATCAAATGTCCCACCAACATCTGCACCAAATACCTGTTCGTTTTTTTACTGTTTGGGGTTTGTCCGGTCTCTCGTCTGCGTCACAGAGGCACAGCGGCGAGTCCTGCAGATATTTTTGAAGGAGGAGATCTGGAAACAGGAAGGGGTTGCCGATGAAAAATTGAAGTGACATTAGCGCAGACATGAGCGAGCATGCAAGCTTGCAGACGAGAGGTGAAGGGAAAGAGAGGTGAGGTATGCCATGCAAGGAAGCCGAGGGGGTGGGGAGTGGTCAATGAATAGAGTGTGTGTACATGTGTGTGTGTGTTAGGGGTAAAAAGAGGAAAAAAGGGAAAGGAGGGGCTAACAGAGATCATTTGAGGAGAGGGGAGTTTTGGCAGGGAGAAAAATAAAGGCCGAGACTCACCTCCCCCCTCTTTCCTCAATGGAATAAAGTTACCACACTTCAAGGAGGACAGAGAGGAGGGCAGAAGTGAGTGAGTGAACAAGAGAGAGAGAGAGAGAGTGAGAGAGAGAGGGGGAGAGGGAGCAAAGGACCAGGAGTGGAAGAGGTAGAACAAGCAAGCAAGAGAGGGAGGGAGCTTAGATGCGAGAGACTGACTGAGGCCATCAGAGAGAGAAAACGAGAGCAGCCTTCTCCTCCTCAACCCTCTGTGCATCTCGCACGTCTGGCATGGATCCGCGTCGCCAAAGCCTGCATGGAAGCGGCGGGAATTTCTGGGAATACCGTGGATTTCTGTTGTGAGCCCCGAGAGCCCCCCCACGCCCCCCTGAGTTGTACGTTTTTTTTTTAGGATGCCCTCCGTCTCTCTGTCTCTGCCCTCTGCTCTGGCAGGGAGGGCCAGGACCTGGGTTTGCCTCTCCTGCATGTTTTGGGTAAGAAATCCCCAGACAGGGATGTTTGCAGGTGTCAGTGATCAGCAGTAGGTCGAAATCATCGTGGGAAAAGATCTAGATTGTCAGAAAGATTTGCATTTCTCAAATCAAAAGAGGCATGAGATCAGGTTGACATATGCCCATTTATAAAAACTTGTCTTTTTTGTTCATAGCTTTATCGAGTGTTTTAGGGTTATTTGTAATGTCAGTGGTTCCTTTTGAAATAACTTAACAGCTGCACCTTTGTTGCTTCTGACTCTTGTTTGACTCTGTGTTAGTATTTGGCTCAAAGTTGAAGAATCCCTGCTTTTTTAAAGGTAGTTTGGCTCAGAAATATACAAAGTTTACACAGGTGCAATGCCAGTCTTGCTTAACTGGAGAGTAGATTTCTCCACCAACATCCTTCATCCTTTGGTCACCAAAGGTCAAACTCAGAGAGCCGGAGAAGGCAACTCTACAGTCTTTGACTCCGCTCCGTGATCCAGGCTGGACTAATCTAGTTGACTGCTCTGTGGCGACTCGCATCGGCGTGTTCTTGCGTCTAGTCCACGCGGCCTCAGCACCAGAGCTATTTCTGGTTTCTCCTGTATAATTTAATCTGCTGCTGCTCGCTTCTCCTCCTATCTGGAACTGACTGAGTGTGTCAGGAAATGTGGACTTTACACGCAGCATCTTGGTGAAAATAAACAAAAAAACAAAGAAAAAAATTAAAAGTTAGACATGCCAATAAACCCCTGGTCATGTGTGTAAATGAATGGACCTGGAAGCATGTGAACTGATATTCTTTTTCTTGCAGAGGAACATAAATTTAAGGTCTAAGTCTGCAATGTCTTTCTCCTCCATATGCGTGAAAAGCAAAATGTGCCTTTTCAGATGCTCTTCAGTCACATAATCATAAATTAGAGTGAAAAACAGAGGACTTTTTTTATTTTAACGTATTGCGGCATCACACATTATCTACATTTTAATGCCCCTGGCTCCATCTTTATTGAAGAAGTAGGTGGATTTATTGCCTTTTTGTTGGATAATATACTGTATACTTGGTGTGTAATGATCGCACCCAAGTGTTAAATGAGGCATCTGCCCTACTTTTCTGTAGCTTGCAGTGGAGGAGAGGGCCATTTAGATGCATGGGGAAAGAGGCGGGGAGGAGGAGAAGCTCCCACGCAGTTCATATGCAAAGCGAGACTTTTTGCTTGTCCAGATGCAGAGGCTTCCAATCCAACATGATCACCCTTCAAATCGACAACAACAAAAAAGAGATGAGCGCTGAGGAGGAGAGACAGATGAGTGTTGTGAGGTGTGACATCCGCAGAGAGAGGAAGAGGAGTAGCGAGCAGAGATGCCGAATGACGTGCAAGAAGCGGGTTCTAAGAAAGCTCCTCAAATACATGCTATTAATAATTTATCGCCCCACACATAGAGAGAGAATATTAGATTTGACATGCTGACAGAAACAGCCACAAATGCAGGCTAGTTCCTACAGCGCCGGCCAAATACTTCTGTGAGCTCATTACTGCTCTACAATATGCTAAGCAGCTCCGCTATGAATAACAACAGTTGTTATTTGACACAGCGTCGGCGATGTGATTTTTTTAACATATTCACTGAAGAATTTCCTGCCCGTGTTTACCCGAGCACAGTCAGGGGGCTCCATTAAGACCCGGGATTTTTGTTCTTGGTGTTCTGCTGTGTCACAGGTTTTACTTCCTCAGGTGTTTCCTCTTGTCAGCAGGTTCTCTCTTTACTGTATGAAAAAGTGCAAGAAGTTTTGTGCAAATCAAATCTTTCTAAATGGTCAAATTGTGCGTTTTTTTGCTGCAGCTTTGCTTCTTTTAACGATACAGAAAACTTTAGAAAGGTCATAACTAGTTTAAGGGGCAAACTGTCATTTTTTGGACATTGATTATATTGGTAATGAAGCATTTGTAGACATTTTTACTAACATTGATTCAAACTCTTGGAGCCATTACGAAATGTCATCAACCTAAATGTAACCACGGTCTTGTTTTTGGAAACACTGTCAGTCACTTGTGGAGTCATAAAGGGTGCATTTACCTCTTTTTATACCCTCTTGATTAGATTTTGGCCAAAATACCTCTATATTTTTGCTTATTATGAGTGCATTGCATTGATTTAACATCAGTTTCCTTGTCATGAGAAATAGTTCTCAATGTCAAACAAGTTGTATGATGTCATCTGTGGCTCTGGAGGAAGCTGTCATCAGCGTTATCTTGGCTCGGGCGAAGAAACTGCAAAATTTTTACAGAAAGCCCATAGATTGAAGGACAGGACCGAATAGAAGGCTCTTAAATTGCATTATGGGAATTGCAGGATGTAGTGTTGTATTTGTTTGACTTGGCATGAATCTCCTAAGTGGCCCTTTTAAATAACTTTTTGCTCAAGACTTACTAAACACAGCTGAAAAGCCTCTGCAGCTCAAGCAAACAATAAGGCAAGAAGCTTAAACTTAAATCTCATTTTCTCAAGCAAACTTTGGACTGTCCAGAGTCATAGACGTTCACGGGCCGACCTCAACACTGAGATTTCAACATTCACATAAAAAAATCAAGTATCTTTTCCAGAGACAGGGAGAGAAAGACAGAAGTCGCTTCAGGATGCCTGCATCTCAAATTAGCCACCTTTAATTACATTAAAGTTAAAGCTTCGCTTCCATAAGACCAACAACTTATGTACAGAAAAGATCTAAACCAACTTTTTCAGTATTATATATCTGTAATAACACAGCAAAGAAGGACATATAATCTACTTTAAAAGGCTATAAAAACTTCTGCTTTTTTATTCTCTGCTGTAGTCCAGCATGAGGCAGCTGGAACACTGTAAGTCAAGATGTATGGTATATCCATCATGTCTTCAGTTGTCTAACAGAGTCTCTTATTGACTGAACAGAATCCCCCGAGAGCTCTGAAAATCAATCAGACTTTGATTGGGCCTTTACTGCCTGCCACGCCCCCATGTGTGTCACCTCCGTGTGAGCGTGCGTCTGTAATATGTGTGTGGCCCTGTGTGTGTGTGTGTCAGGAATGTCATCTCCCTCCGCTAATGAGAATATGTGTCTGCTCGGTCTGCCTGGTGATTAGCTTGCGTTGAGTGAGGAGATTCTTGGAAAATGAAACTGTCTCGGCGTCTCTATGTACAGACGGGGCGGTTAATTCCCAACAGCCTCATCTTTATTGCTTTTAATTTGAAAGGGTGAGGGTTATGCCTTCCTGTCAGTCAGAGCCATTTGAGATTATGACCTTCAGAAGAAACTATTGTCAAAACTCTATAGCTCTTTTTTTTTATCCCGTTATTATTAACAGTGTTGTTTTATAACTTTGGGGAAAAAATGAAAAGAAAAAAGTTCATAGTGGCGATGATATTTGTAGTTTTGATGATGATGTCCACTTCTAAATAACATGAAACTGCACTCAGACCTAGTTTGGGCGAACAGCCTCCGATGGGACCTCATGTGCTGTTCAGCTGCCACACAGGCTGACTGTCCACGGCAGAGATCCCTCCAGCTCTCACTGGAGCTCTTCTCCATGCTCTCCTTTTTCCAACCAATGCATTTTGCACATGTGTGTGCGTGTGCATGCATGACACAGTGTGTGGTACTGTATCTTCCAGAGTCAGACTGTCCTCAGAGAGCGGTGCCATCACTGGCTAAACAATGCTCTGTGTATCTGTGACCAGGTGATTTATATGGGATGTGACTGGATGGCTCCCTCCAGGGCCCCTAGGCCACAACCAGTCGACCCGAGACCCAGCTCCAGCACACTTCCCCTGGGCACCGTGCACTGCGCTGCCCCCGCATCTCATACCCGAGTCTGGATCTCTGTCCTGTCTGTTTAAAGGGATTCAGGCTGGGCTGCTGTAGATCAGTCTGTAGATGACTGAACATCAAAAAGGCTGTCAGTCTGATAACTATTGATTCATGTCAGAAAACAGTGAAAAAGGTTGATCACAGTTTCTAGGAGGACATAGTGTTATCTGTAAATTACTTGTTTTGTCCAAAAACCAGAGATATTTGTTCTCCCATTACTTTAATCCAAACATTTAGTATAATTTCAAAACACAGCGCAACAAAATCTATAACATAGGTCCAGTTTTTTTTTACTTTTTATTGAGAATATAGTCTTTCATGTGAATAAATTTAAATAAATTCTTAATAGTTTGGTTATTTTTCAAAAGATTTTTGTCTTTAATCTCCTGGTTTATCTGTCCAGTTGCATCATATTGTTACTTTGTCCTCCATCCCATGAACAGCATGCTTCAATTTGAGGGACTAAAAGAAACAATGTACACAAGTGTAACACGCATGAACTTGTAGTGTGTGTGTGTGTGTGTGTGAACATGTGTCATGTATCACCGCAGACCTCAGAAACCTCTGTTGTGCCCTTGTCCTGTTCTTGCTCCGCGTGTTTTTTATCCCTGAGATGGACTCAAAGAGAGGAGAGCTCATTAGCAAACATGGCATTCTAAGTTCATTAGCAGCCTGCTAATGATCATAAGCGGCCCAGACTTCATGATCACAGCTCATTGATCTTTGTGTCTCTCCGTCTGCACCTGGTATTGATCATATCGCACACTTGTGCAAACAGTATAACGACTGCACCCCTCACGTTCACGCACAAACGTACTGTATGTGGGTTTGTTTGATGCATGCAGGTAACATTGCATGTACACATAAGCAGGGGAGGTAGTCATAGACACACACACACACACACACACACACACACAGACAGTTTCTTGGCTTTCAGAGGAGGGATCTACTACAAACTGGCGTCCGGCCCACAGTGTCAGTCCACTGGGATCGGCTGTTCTCAGCACCATAAATAAAACATCCTGATCTCATATGTTCAGCACACTTATCCATATTCACATGAAGCAGACAGGTAGAGATTTATCAGTGGCTTTAAGTGTTACATTTTGTTGGAGATAATTTGATTTGTACCGTTCTGCATGTTAGTCACGCCCCGTCTGCGTCCTTTAGTTAAAATAATTCAAATCTTGTGCCTTTTGTTGTTTCACACCAGTTTTATTCTTCTACTTTTTTTACCATTTTAAAGAAAGATTTTCAAACTGTGCCTATGGATTATACAATAACAGCCCGCTCGGCATGCTTTACTATGATTATGAGTCCTTCTGTGCTGCCAATCACTAATGTATCCATAATCACAGGAAAGAAGGCCCCTCGGGGGATCTATGCGGAATAATGACTACCCTGATAAGTAATTTTACTCTCCCTGCTGTTATTTTCCCATCTCCTGCATGTAAAAATGTTCGTAAATGGAGGGGATTTGGATAGCACCTTAATCAACCTGGGATTCATTGTTTAAAGCTTTTAATTTCAGGTTCCTCCATATGAAGAATTTAAGGTGGCGCTGATTTTTTTTTTGCTGAGTAAAGCCGGTGAAAACTGGCTTTGCAGTTGCATCCAAAGCGTCTCTTTGACCGTTCTTAGACTCGCTGCTAATTTGAGCCTTTTGATTTGCCATCTGTGTGTTGAGATCTCCGATTCAGAGGGAGCTCGAGGGGGGGGGGGGCTGCCAGAGAGAGAGCAGGGTTTACAGCCAGGTGACGCAGAGCTCTTTTCAAAAGCACAGGAAGTCTCATTTCGTCTGATGTGCTCATATGTCTTTGTTCCTTAAAGCTGGAAGTTCATCACTTTGTGTGTGTGTTTATGAAAAACTGCCTCCAGGAGCAGGAGAGTGTATGAAACATGTGAATGCTGACACACTCACCAACACAGATATTCCAAACATCATCCTGGTTCTCATATTCCATCCTTTTGTGTTCTTTATTCTTGTTTTCACTCACAAAGGCGCCCATTGTTCATGACAGAATTTCAATTTGGTGGAAATTGAAAGCAGGTGTGGCTCTGCTTTTTCATCTGTTGGGGGGGTTTCTGCAGGACTTCTCCCGTTTTTGTGGTTCTGTGGGGCCTGTTCCTCATGCTCGACTTCACTGAGTCATGTCATCCAGCTTTTTTGGCCGGCTGTGGCACTCTTTGTCTTTGTCTATTTTCTCGTCTGCGTGACTCATTTGCTCCCTCTGTTCACCTCGTCCATCAGCCAGGTAGTCACTCCTTCAGACAGCCACAGTATTCCCCCCACTCACTCACTTTATTTCTCACATAGTATATATATCTCACAGCGAACAGGATGATAGGGATGAGGGAGTATTTACAGCAGCCTCCAGGACTCATATGCTGTCAATTTCATCTTTGAAAAGTCTTTTCAGGGGGGAATCTAAAGCTCTGATGTGTTTTTTTTAGGTGTTTTTATGAAAAAAAGGATCATATTTTGTGTTTGTATGTAATCCCCCTGCTAAATATTATACAGAAAACCAAACTTAAAGCGTAAAATGTTCTCAAGTTAGTCTCTTTAGGCTTGTATTTACTTCACTATGGTTCCGTAAGGACGGTTAATGGACATTAGGGGACACTCTGACTGAGCGATTGATGGGCGACAGGGTTTGTGTCGGCTTGCATCATTATGAAAAACGATGCCGTACATCTTCATTCCAGCATGGCCCCTCTTTGTTTTCAAACCATTCTTCCAATTCATGCAGAAAGACTCTCCTCTAACTGAGCTGTAAATGGAACCATATGTGGAGTTTTACATTGGAAGAGGCATGTTGGGAAGTTTGCGCTCATGTATGTGTGTGTGAGGGAAAGTGTGTGAGTGTTTTGGGCCTTCGTCCCAGATGTGGCAGCTCAAAATGCACCTGGTATGAACAGGAAGTACAGACTACAAACAGGGTGGGTTTGGGGAATATATATGTATGAGGATTTTAGACGACCTCTGAGTTTTCTGTGTCATGAAGGAGGTCTTTTAACCTAACTTGTTGCCATGGTAACTTATGCTACACACCTGACCTGCTCCAGCCCAGTTTAGTTATAATGAAAACTTACTGAGCTCACATTTACTTAAATGGTTGTTTAAAAGACAGTATTTCAGAAATTGACCTTCATTAGCAATTAGCAAATAAGCCAGCAAGTGCCTGTCAATCAACTGTGGGCGGGTTGTGTGGGTTTCTCACTCTGAGCATCCACTGTCATGTGACCCATTGTTAATGTAAAAGTATTGATTATAGCCTTTCAGTGATTAACTGGCATGTTTTAAAACTAGTTATCTGCTAGCATGTCGCAGTAATAGTGTGGAAACACAGTTTAAGCTTTTTAAGTCTTTAAACTCACTAGTATTTTTTTAATTAAGAAGCTATGAAATTATATTTATCTGATTACCAACATGTTAAAGTGCCATCTTTGGAATAAACCTTTAGTGTTCCTCCAAATTTCATACATGTATCCCACCTTTATCTGTTTATGTCTTTGGTTGCACATGCATGACTGCATACATGCATGTTTTCTGATTGTTTGAATGAACCAGGAGTAGTTTTGGTGTGTTGTGTTGTCCCTGTGCAGACGGGAACAGCAGTGCCTTTGAGAGAGTCATCCTCCCTCCCCTCCTCCCTCCCCTCCCTCCCTCCTGCTCCCACATCTTGGCTCTAAGTGGGGTCGCGGTCGAGGTAGCGTAGTGATGCTTTTCATTAGCTAAGTGCAACTGGGGGAGAGGAGCACAGAGCTTTGATTTACTGGGCCTGCTGTCTATAAGCCCGAACACACACACACACACACACACACACACACACACACACACACGCATACACACTCACGGAAACACCTACTCTCCTCCTCCTCCAACCTCAGCTCTCACTCTATCCCTTTATCCCCTTTTTTTTTCTCTCCATTTACATCCATTTCCCTTCCCCTCTCCTCTCTACATAACTCTCCTTTCCATTTTCTCTCCCAGGCCTCTCCTGGGAGTCTCCCTTTAACACGACAAACAGGACAAAGCTTGGGATTTTTTCAGTTTTCTGTGTTGGGTTGTCTTTTGGAAGGCTGCTGTTTCTTTTTAGAAGTCAAAATCACAGCTTTTATTAAAGAGAAACACCCTTAAAAGTCACTCCAGATTATGAGTTTTAACATTTTTGGCAGCTTAAACGGTGACATCAATTGTATAATTTGGCTGACCTTTATATGAGGATTTAAGTGTGACAGTTGTTTGGTTTTCTTCATGACACTTTCGGTTTTGGCGACACCCTCGGTGATTAATGGGAATTACCTCAGTAAGAGAAGCTCTGTTAGTTGGCGAGAGATGGCCTGCACATGTTAAAAAAGTTACAGATTACTTTAACATGACGTCTTTTTTCTTGGCAAAGCTTTTTTTTTTTCTTGATATTAACAGCAGGAGGCAAGTGGTTTCATACCAGATAATGAAATTAGTCATGGATGGTTAAGGACTGATGGCATTTGTTAGTGACTGGGTTTTCTGATTACATGGCTAATTAAGAGCTTTACACACGTCTTTACTCCCCTGAAAAAAATACAGGTTTAAAAAATGAGACAGTGTGTGTGAGTCCATGAAACTGAGACGTATTTCCACAATAAAGGATACAAATTTAGTATGTGCCTTTTATGTAAAATCAAACAGAGGATGAACCCTGTTTTTCTTCTTTGGTGATTACTCACCATTGAAGCTACTGAGGCCCCTTTTCCTCTTTCTCTAAAAAAAAAAAAAAGTTGAATCCCAGATGCTACATGGCAGCCGTCCAAGAACCATTTGCACTCCTGTTGTGGTGATACTCACTGCGGGCCTGTATGCCAAGGTGTGCGCGCACATTTTTTTTTATGTGTGTGTGTGTGTAAGTGTGTGTGAGTGTGTGCAAACTTCTGCTTGTATGTTTTTTCTCTCCTTTTTTCTTTCCCACCTCATCCATCATTGTGTGACGGGACACGCTGACCCCAGTTGCTGTGGCAGCCAGGTAACCATGACTCCTGCCTGTGACACAGCTGGCTGCGTCTGATTGGTTTAGCCGGCGGCTTTCTGCCAGGTCATCTTTAACATCAGGGCTGCAGAGTGGCAGTGTGGCACCAAGGTGCTTGAGCCGCTATTTATAAACCCAGCCAGGCCCACACTGCAAAAGATGTCTGTCTTAGCTAGTCATTTTGTCTCATGCTAGGTCTCAAAATTCCAATTTTTATCCCAATTTTGGACATAATTTTACTCATCCATATGAAACTGTGTAATTCTTAATTGTATATGATTTATCCACATAAGTGAATGTCCTGAGACAAGTAAGATTAAGTTTTTTCAAAGTAGTGTTTTTGGAAGCTAAATGGTGATTTCTTACTCCAATGGCAGATGTTTCCACTTGTCTGAAGGAAAAAAAAATTTGTGATTTCAAAACTAGATGACCTGCATAAAAACAGTTTTGTCAGGAGGATTGAGAATAAAAATCATGGTTCAAATATTTTTGAAGGCAGTGCAATTGCAATATAAGCGGTGACTGTTGTGGAAATAGTGAATTTTGCCTTTCATTTTCCCTGAAAAAATCGTAAAATGATGATTATAGCTTGGCTCTTGATTGCACTAAACAAGCACATTTTCTTACAGAACGTCTGGAGAATATGATTTGTGGGTCTGGACATCTTTGCAGCACCACAATGCTTCATTTATAGCTTTATGTTATGACATCTGTATGAAAAAATGGCAGCTCTTGCAAAAATGAATGTTGAACGATGGCAATTTTGATCATATTTTGATTAGCTGTACAGTCCCTAATCATCAGAACATTTTTTCCGGAATTAGCTGCTATAAAACTTTCAATACAGTAGACATTATCTCTTATCTGTGTCTCTTTTTCTGACAGTTTCAGTGACCAAAAATCAAACTGACATGTTATGTTTCTAATTTTCCATATTTTAATATTGCTTTGTGTTGTCTCTGATGGTTCTTTAAGAGTCATGATGGATGTGTTTCATCTTAAAGTACATCTCTACTTTAATAAATCTGAATCTGTCTGTCTGTTTAAACCTGAGCTGTTGTTCATTATATCAACCAACTGATGAGAGACTGAACATCCGTCATAAGATGAACGGCAGAGTGGTTATTAATGGAGTCATTTTACAGGAATTATCAGCATGTGTGAAGCATATTGTTTGAAACTACCTGTTGTAACACACTGCGTCCGGCTCTGTGCAGCCAAGGTCAGCCATGATTCCTCTTCTTGGAGCTCATAGCAAACGTGTCACAGTGTGACAAAAGCCATTAAGATTTAGGGAGATAGGGAAGCAAAAAATGCTGAGAAATACACTTTTGTTAAAGCTTTGAGCCAAATTGACTGTGGCACGTGGAGAGAGAGAGAGAGAGGGGAGGAGAAAAAAAGCCAGGGAGCTTCAGAGAGCAACCAGCAAATGAGCTCAAAGACGATGAAGCAAAGGATTACACAACCTCCATCAGTGAGCCGCAGCACACCTGGAGTCCTTTGTAGTTGGAGTAGCTCTGGTTGTAGCAGCAGAGGTAGCAGTGATTAAATTAGTTGTGGTAGTAAAGGAACTTGTGTTGGTAATTATAGTCTTGTGCACACTGTGGAGTTACTGCATGTGTGTGTGCATCTGTGTGTGTTCATATAGGACACAATATAAAGAGTTTGGATACAAAGTACTGTGTAAATGCAGTACATTTAATATTGGATGCCATTTTTTGTGAATGTTGAAGCCAAAAATGACAGAATTTTCCACATTTTTCTGAGAAAAAAATTAGCATTTTGCCGCGATGATTTTGCTGAATTTGCAGAAAAATGGAGTAAAATCAAAATATAAGTGCAGCTGACACAGATTGGAGTTTGAAGAAAAACAAGCTGATTGGTTGATCCATCTGTCTGTCACAAGATAGTAAAACTACCTGTGTATTTTCACTTATAAATGCAGCCCAGAGAGGCATGTTTCATCCACTATATGCAACATGACTGAACAGTGTGTAACAGCTAATTCATTGGGTACATAGCTGCTAAATGCTAACAAATTAGCTGACACTGCAATTTGATTTAAAAACCTTTAAAAACAAAAGAAACCTGCCTTAAAGAAAACCTATTGAGTTACATTCAGATCATGGTGAAACAGTTTCATAAGAAATTGGATGGTTTCAGGTTTTCTGGACTTTTTAAGGTGTATAACCGGTTTCCTGATCTTCTAATTGTAGCAAATAGGTGAGGGTTAGCCTGAGAGTAGCACCGCGCAGTGTTGACATAGCTGGAAGAAAATTGCCTTGTTGATATTGAGGTTTAATTTATTTCACTTTACCTTGTAAAATTGGATCTTAATGACATTATTATTTCATTTGGGAAGCAATGCAGCATTTACAAGCATTCTTTCAATTTAAGTGAAATATTTCAGGAAAGAAAATCAGAATCCCTCTCTGATTAAACAATGGGATTGGTGGAATTTGTGTTAATTATCCCTGGAGGGACTCGTTGGCTCATGTTTTAAAGGTGATAGTTGGAACAAGGTGTCTGTAAAATACTGTTTATTAATAAAGAGCGCAAAGATTTACGGCCCTGTTGAGCCAAACCCAGACTGGCCCAGCTGCACAAATACACAAAGGAAATGACATCATCATTATGACTCACTGTGGAGATTTTTAATGCAGAGGGATGGTGGGAAAAGAGAGCCAAGGAGAGAGAGGAGAGGAGAATAGGGAGATGCAGGAGGTTAAGCAACAAAAAAGAAACTGTCAGAAGAAATAAGATAAGAGCAGATAGACTGTCTGTCCTTTAGTGACCTTCAGATTGGATAAAAAAGCACCGAACCAACCCAAACAGCCTTGTGCAATACAATAAAACATTACAGTCTGAGTACATCTGTAAAAAGATGCACCATTTAGACTTAAAACTGTCTCAAAAATGGCCAAAAATGTGATTTTACGACACTCTCAAGCATTCAGTGTCGGGTTGAGCTGCTCAACAGTTAAGACACCTTCACAGGGAATCCTTGTGACCCAATTACAGTATTCTTGGCAGCTTTTTTAATGCTCCAGGTTAAGCTAATCAAATCCACACTGAGTAATGCGCAGCTGTTTGGAGGGAAAATCACATTTCGGCATGGCGATGTGTTGAAAGTGTTGGAAATGTGGCCACATGTCAGAATTATATGAGATAAGTCGTGGAATTAATCATTAAGGGGATCCTCCTTGGTGCTTTCCAGCCAAGGAGCAACATGCACACATCAAATGCAACCCCACCTTCATCATCGTCATCATCATCATCATCATCTCGGTTTCAAAATCTTTTACGGAGGACAAAAACCGTGTGCCTCTCCTGCGTCACCGCTCCGTTCAGGGTTTGGTGCAGTTTCTAGAGCTCTTGTGTCCTCAGGCTGCTCCGAGAAATGTTCCAGCAACCCTGGACACACACACACACACACAAACACACACAGTACAGTATGAACACACACATGTACACACACACATGCGTACATCATTCCTAGAGTTTTTGAGGTTGTTGGCTGCTGTGAGGCTTTCTCCCCCTCCTCCTCTCTCCTCTTCATCATTAATTAGTCATTTAATTAGAGAACTTCAAAGTGAAAACATCCACTGCTGTTGGGTGGAATATGCCAGTGTGTGTGCGTGTGTATATGTGTGTGTTTTTGCAGCATCGTGACACAAAAAAAAATGTCAGTTATGAAAGTTGTGTGATCATGTGACATCTTTTTGGTCCAAAAACACATTACATGGTAGAAAAAACTCCATGTTAAAGTGATGTTCTTTCAAGTTTATTATGTCGCTACATGTGGCACATTGGCAGACACATGGCTTTAAAGGGGTTCCAAAATGGCCCAAAGTAATTATTTTACATTAATTAGACCATAAATTATTTTTTGTCAATCAATTAGTCAATTTTTTATCAACAAGATATCAGAAAAAAGCTCACCAAAAAAACAGGTTTTACTCCATCTGAGTCCAAAGTGAAGTCTCATAATTGCTTTTGTTGACCAACCAGATGTACAAAAAACGAAGATATTTTACCATACAGAGAAAAGGAACAAATGCAAGCCAGTGAATAACTGCCATTTTGCTTGATAAAGGACTACTATTATCAATATTTTACCCTGAAAGTACTTTTTTACTCTCATGACTTATAAGTAATGATAATAAAAAACATTGGATGAATACAAACTGTTTTTTCAGCTTTTTGAGGAGGAAAATTCTCATGAAAAATTATCTCAGCCAAAGTAAAAACAAAGTAAAACGTTCAGTAAAACAAAGAACTGGTCGACTGAAACCAAAAGATATCAAAGGTCATCAAAAAGATGAAACTTCCATGTGCAGTCATAGATAAATTTATCATTTATCTGAATCCCAGACGTGTTTTCATTGGCTGTTAGACCTGCTGGCATCATTTCAACCGACTCCCACCTGATCTTTCTTCCTTCCTCTTCCTCCCTCAGCCCGACGAGCTGGAGGGCGTCCACACACACACCTTCAAGCTGAAGCCATTCAAGAAAGCCAAGAGCTGTGATATATGCAAGCAGGCCATCACCAAGGAGGGCCTCATCTGCAAAGGTGAGTGTCTGCGATGTTCAACCCTGCTGGGAGATCAACTTTAAGTCCGAGCAGACGGGAGATCAGAACGAGTGATTTTTCATCAGACAAGAGAGATTCATTCATGATTATGTTCCTCTGAACTTTGTGAGGCAGTGCTGGTGAGGCTGGGGTCTGTCCCAGCATGCACTGGTGCAAAAAGGCAGGGATAAAGGAGTTGCGAGAGAAATCATCAATTCTGAACCATTGTGAACATAGAAGACTGAGCAAATTATCATCATTTATTCATGCATGTGTGAATAGAATTTTCTGTGAAGCATAACACTGAAAAAAAGCATCTTCAGTACGTATTTGACATTAAATAAATGTTGATACACCTGCATCAAGCTTGAAACTACCTGTCTCCAATGACAGCTAAAAGTTTGAGTATGTAAATTCAACCATATTAGTTAGTTTCAGCCATGACGGCTGCTCTGATAGCACTGCTGGTCATAAGAGTGTGTTTTTTACATGTAAAATTGCACAAAAGTTACTTTTATGGTGCAAAATCTAGATTATATAACAATGTCAGGTACAAAAAGATTAAAAATCATGAATTACTTTGCAGATTTTGTACAAAGTGAGCGCTGAAACAACAAGGTTTTCAATGTGACTTCAAAAAAATGACCTTTTAACCCATTTTTAATACAGTTTTTCAACTTTAGTTGGCAAAATCTTACAGGATATTTAAAAAATGGATCAGATTTATTCAGGTCTTTAAGTTGCTTGTTTTGTCTAAAATGTCAAGTTGGTATAAAATGCAGCTGTTTTTGCGAAAACAGAAAGATGCTTCACTTCAGGTCAGCTTTGGACTTGTTTTTTCCAAAAAGAACCTTTCACATCTCAAATATTTACTTAGGCAAATGCTGGTTCAATCACTGTTCAGCTCTTGATTGATTGATTTTAGCACAATCTATTAAAACCTGCTGTTGAGCTTTGTGTTTATTCCTTTCAGATTCCAGATGTAGTTTTCCTGTGCATTCATCTTTGCTTGTTTTATATAAAACCACACTTTGCATACAGTATGCATATAAATATACGCACACATGTCTGCTGTTTGAGCTTTGTTTCCTTTCCCCTTGTCCTCCCTCCCCTTAAGCCTCCACCTCTTCCTCCATGATCCAGTCACATGCTTTCAATTCTAATTTTAGAAGAACTAAAGGTTTTATTGTAACTCCAGGAAAAGTCCAGGGGAAACTAACATGAGAGGACTCCCGGGCAGCCTCACATTTTCTTTGTTTCTTTCTTCTCCCCCTCCCTCTATCTCTCTGACGCACTTTTGCTCGCTCTCCCTCTCTTTTTTTTTGGGACTACAAACACATCGTCTTTAGCAGAAGCCGAGTTGACAAACACTCAGAAGCCCGGCAGTAGGAGAGCGGGCCTGTATGGGGCTTTGGCTGAGGATTTGCTGTTAAAATTAGCATGGCTGCTGCTGCTGCTGCTGCTGCTGCTGCTGCTGCTGCTGCATTAGCCTAGATAAGAGGGAAAAAAAGGGAAAGAGGGGTGAGGGCTGGAGGGGGAGAGTGAGGAAGAATAAAGGGAGAGAAATTGGGGTATGGAGGGATTGGGAGATAGACATGGAAAACAAAGGAAAGAGAGCGCAGAGGGGAGCACAGGAGAATTACTTTCGCTTTCATCCCCCTTTTGTCCATTCATCCTCCATGTTAAAATACAGTAGACTGCAATAAAGCCTTCCTTGCCAAATGGTAAAGCTTAACGTCCTTCAGAAAAAAAAAGCCCCAAAACTAACTGCTTCCCGAAGCCTTACAGCAGTTTTATGTGCGCAGATGTGGTTTTAATAAGCTAAATATGCCTTTTTGTGCTATTAAATACAAGTCTACCTGAGCTATATGTTCACAAACAATACACATTAATTTGAGCATCCTTCCTGCCCTTTGCGGTTACCAGGAAGTGTTGCTAGGAGCTCAGGTAAAAAGGTCACGTTGCTTTAGGGCTTGCAGCCAAGTGATAAGATGGGACAAAAGGATGATTTGCTGTGCAGTCTTCCAGATGTGGGCATACGTTGATTATGTGTGTGGCTTAACGAACTGAGATTACATTGTTACCTGCACGGTTCTCATACATAGCCAGTTATATCTGCATCGTGCTGCAGAAAGACATGGCTGCAGCTGTTATTTATCTATAAAAGAGGGAGAAAATGCTGTGGTTTGTCTGTATTTCACTGAACCAATCAGAATTGTCTTAGCTTGGGATGCAGCAAGTGTGTCCTTAGATATACTTGCAGTTAAAGTTACTGTTTTAGTGGGTTCAAACACATCATAGCTTCTAGTTTTAACAGCTGTCTCTCAGATTAGATGGACAAATATTCACTTAACACTTACCAACTCAAAATAATCACCAATCAGCACGTCACTCACAAAATTACCAAGTGATTCATTAATCACCATTATACAGATTTACCTCAATCAACCAGTGTTTTTCTAACAGTCTGCTTCTCCAAAAGACCACCCAGCCATTCGTCCATCAGCTGTTGTCACTTCTTCATTTACTTGTTCTCTCACACATTAAAAACACACATGCACCTTCCTTCCCTCCACCTGGGGACCACCTAGTGAGACAGGCAGGTGTGGGGGTCAAGGGTCATACCTGCCCAGGCAGAAAAACATGGCTGTTTTATGCCTGAATGTCAACACACTCCCACACTGTCTCTGTTTCTCATGATAGCATAAATATTTAACTCATCTAATTAATTAAATTCGATCTAATTTAAGCATCATTTGGACTTTTTACCCTGTTTTAATAGCTCATTGTGAACAAGTCATTTATTATTTTAACACCTCTATCTAAGGGTCTTAAGTTAAAGATCAAGCACTTTAAATTAAAAAGTAAATTACATACAGGTAAATGGATATTTGGATGTTTGCACAGTGTGGCCACTTGAGGGCAGCACCACAGCATGTTAGTGTCAGTGTGAAAGCTGACCTGGTTGCAGTTTTCTTTCCAGTACATTCAGCGGCAACACCGTCATTCTCCAGTAAAAGGCTGAATACATGACATTTTCTTTGCAGTCAGTGTAATTTTACTGCAGCGAGGAGCAATTATATCCAAACCTGCTGCTTTCAGAACACATGGTATTATTTTTGAAGTGATTTTGTGCTCTTTCTACCTTCTGAACGCTTCTCTTGCTAAATGGATGTTAACCTTTACTTCTGCATTGATTTCATGTGTCGATTGTGTGCAAACGTGTGTATTCTTACTGTTTAATGGCTGTGTTCAGCTCTTTAAAGAACCATTTTAAACCAAACTTTGTCTCTTTTCTTTCAGCATGCCGGTTGTCGTGCCATAAAAAATGTGAAGTAAAGGTAAGACAACGGACATTTTCATTCCATGTTATTGTTATTTATTACCTGATGTCGTCACTTTTTCACAATCAATAGCATGCCAATGAAATGCACGAGTATTGCACACATTCATGCACATATAACCTTTTTTACTTTAATCTTTTATTGTCACTGAAATAACATACATTATAAATGACATCAACATAAATAGTGGGAAATTAAAGCAGCTTTTTTGTAGTCTGTGAAATGCATAATTTTGCCTATAAACATCCACATATTATCACAGATCATAAACGAAGAGAAGACTAGACTGAATGTTGAACGCTGTGTTTAGACAGACTGAAGCTCTGTGTTCAAAATGCTGCACCCTCACTTCGATGAGGCCACTGCATTGGCAACGTGGAGTTGCAGACGTGGAGCCGTCCAACAAAAATGCAGATACATTCAGCAAAAAACATTGAACCTGACTCAACATTTTTTGCATCTTTGAATGACATGATCCATCAAAACGCTGCATTGACCAAGTAGATAACTGCAAGTGCACATTCCCAGTGGATTACTGTCTAACTTGCATGGCGGAAGTTTTGTTCATATCATGTACCGATATTCTATCTTCCATTTCTATTGATTTTTGTTGACTATTGTATTCATCAAGCATGTCTGGCTAAACAGTGATATATTTGGAAGGGGCGAAGTTTTTAATCTACCATGTTTCATCACCATATTATGTATGTCAACTAGGGCCGGGACTTTAACGCGTTAATTTCGATCAATTAATTATAAAGATTTTAACGCGATAAAGATTTTAACGCGAT
>JAQMCX010000041.1:5040198-5079373 GCA_029814765.1 Acanthurus leucopareius | reverse complement strand
GCGATTAATTTCGATTAATTAATTACAGACCCTATAATTAACGCGATTAAAAATTTTAATCGAGTCCCACCACTAATGTCAACACACATCCAGACTACAAACTGTATTGTCACCATCATACAAATCCTTTTTTTCAGGCTGCATGCAGTTAATTTTGTCCAACATGAGGCTAACATGATTGTTCTAATTATTTTCACATTGAAGAATCACTTTTCAAGTCATAAAATGTGTCTCATAGAATTAAAACCCCTCAGCAGTTTTTTTTAGCATCTTACAAGCATCAAATTTAGTGTTTTAGTGTCATCTAAGAGTTGGCTAAGATGGGGAGTAATTGTTTAAACTCTTCTGACTGGGCATCACTTAATAAATACCCTTTTAAGTCGACATCATTGCATTGATTTGCAGAAAAAGTCATGAAAACCACTGCTTGTATCCTGAGTTGCATGATGTTAAAAAAGAAAATCCTTAAAACTGGAGAGGAAGTTAAACCATGTGGCGCATTGTCTGTGCTTCCTGGCACCGAATCACTTATTCCACTGTTCTACCTTTTCACTGTCACACTCACCACATTCGATCCCGATCTGCAGTGGAAAAGGGAAGAACGCATGGGGAGAGTAAATGAAAAAGGAAGCAAGGGACGAATGAATGACGGAGGAAAGGGAGGAAAAGGGCGGAGGGGAAGAGCGTAACAAGGTTATTCTTAGTGGTTTTAGTTGTGACTGGAGGAGAGAAATGTTGCAATGTCTCTCCTCTCTCTTCCCTTCCTGTCCTTTAGCCCTCCAGTATGGCCTGATTCTTACCTCTTCTCCTTTTCCCCCCAAAAACAACCCCGAAACCATCACCCTGCCCGAATATTACCATGGAACAAAAGATGTGTTTTCCCAAAACATCCGAGGAAAAATCTCCCAAATACCTCAAAAACCAGACAAAGCCATTTGTGGTGGCAATCGGGGGAGTAATCAGGATAGCCAGAATCATGAGTCATCCATTGTGGTGGTGACAGACATTGGACAGGAAATGTTTAGACGGAGGAATGAGAGGTGTGTGTGTGTGTGTGTGACTGAGAGGAAGAAAACTGTAAGAAGAACTGATTGTTTTGAATTTGGTGAATTTGGTTAGAAATCAGAGCTTTGGCACGGCCGTCCTTAATCCTTATTTAATGTGCTAATCTCTAAATTAGTTTTACCGGGGACCAAACATTTATGTTGGCTTTATCCAACAGAAAGAACCCAGAATAAAAATAAACAGGACACAATGTGGCAGTGGCATGCTCATTGTGTCAGGCTGTAAAAGTCCGGGGAAAGTAAAGTCTCTGTGCAAATAGGAGTGTGGATTTAGGCAGCCGGTGATGCTTTCTTCAGCTGACTCCACGCTGACCTTCAACAGTAAATTTGTCACGAAGCACAATGAGGTTGTCGCCAGCAGTTGGCAGATCTCTGGACGTGGAGAAAACTGCTGCGCTGCATTGATTTCTTTTTATGTTTTTATTATTTTAAGCTGCCGCAGCTTCCCTATTTATGCTGTATTGCAACCACGACATTAAAAAACAGTTGTTTGAATGTTTTAAAGGTACTGGTGTTACATTTTATGCTGCGTTTCTGTGTTTTTATGGCATTTTAGTGGGGCTTGTTCTGATTTTAATGAGGATGTGATGAAGGTAAATGCTTTTAACATGCAATGTGAAGAGAATAAGTGTCATTTGTAAGTTTCTGCACTGCACTTAAAATCACTTAATTAGTTTAATTTGTTTGTTTTTTGGGCTTGTGTACATTTTCACATAACAAAGCCGTTTTATTGCAATTCAGAAAAGGACAAAAGTAGCGTAAAGTCACTTTTGATGTCTGAGTTTATGGCATGAAAGCTGCTGAATGATTCAGATGGTTTGAAATTGGTTAAGTTGTTAAAAATCGTACATAGATTTCATGTGTGATACAATCAGGACCATGCTGAACACACTGAGGTCAAGTTTGCTTTGTACGGACTTGGAGTTTAAACAGCATTATAGCAACAATAACAGAGATTTACACATGCATTTTCAAGGTTGGCGCTATTATTTATTAGGCTTCTTTGTTTTTTCAAAAATAGTCACAATTAGTGACATTTACTGACCTCTGTTGGTGACCAGTTAAATTGCAACAACATGAAAAGGTTTCTGGCATCTAAAGGCAGCTGCACCCTCTGTTAGATGAAGAAATATTGGCCACCGCCCTGCTAAATTTTGTTTTAATACTGCTGCTTTCTCATCTGTAAAGAGATACATGTCTTGTGACCAGTTGTTTCAAAGGATGTGGAGGAAGAACAGTATGACGTTCATTTCACTTGGGCAGTCAAACAATCTGATTTATTGCACCTTCAGAGTCCATAAAACATTAAGCCAACATGCTTGTAATCTCGCTGTCAGCGGAAGGACGAGGGATTTGTTTCCCTTTTTCTCTGCCTCCTTCTGCTAAACCTTGAAAATCTGTAACCACATGTTCGATCATTAAATTTAAGAGCTTGTGAAAATGTCTGCGCGGAGCATCCAGGAGACAGATGAACGTTAATGTGCCTTTATTAAGAACAGCTAATTGTCTCTGGCTACCCTTCACCAGCACTGTGTGGATGTCCCAGCGTGAGTGACCTCACATGCTTGTCTGTGATGAGGTGGAGGCTTGTTAGGTGTGAAATCTGGCTCTACACCCATGTTGAGGCTTTGTATTAGCCAGCAGTCTTGTGCGTTGAGTCCTCATACCTGACAAAGCTGCGGTTTCTCCGGGCTGCTGGGAAATTGGGGCAATGAGCAAGATTTGGATTAGAATTCAAAACATTTATTTTAATGGTGTTTAATCAGCTTTGCTCACTGAATTCCAACATAATTCAGTCCAGCAGTTTTCAGACTTAGACATCCCTCATTCTGACTGTATGTTAACATGTGGTTAACTTCCAATTACTTTGTAAGTGGTTTAACATGCCTGAGAATTTATCGCTGTAGATTTGTTGTTGTTCTTCCGCCGCTGTTGCCATACAGTAGTTGCAACAGTAGCAGAACAATCTGGAAACGCACGTATGACATATTATCAACCTGTAAAACTGTTATTGCAAACATGTTTACATGCTACATTGGCTTTCAGATAAAATCATGTTTCCAGTCACCTGATGAATTAAAGTCCAAACTCAAACACCTGTTTAATGTTGTGAATCAACCATAGTTTGATTATGTTTATGCAACAAAACTTTTTGTAATCTTCGACATGGCTTTGACTCCATTTCGAACCCTGGGGTCCTGACCTGTGTGTGACCCTTTACCCCTACTAGGACTTTTTTTTTTATATGCTTTGTGTGTCCACCAGTAGGTCACTAACCTTGCTGATGTGCTGTTTGGTGCTAGATAAGTAACATTCATCAGGTTTATTCAATCTTTTTACTGATAACAGCTGCATATTGAGGCTGAAAATGCAGCTCTGACAGTTCTGAAGTACAAAAATGTGCTTAAAAGCTACATAGTGATGAGAGGAACTGTAGAGTTAGGCATTTGTTTATGTGGATTTATCTGTATATGTGTCATTTTTCACATTGTACAGAATCATTTTAGTTTTCTAAATATCAGTAGATGCAATTTTGTGTATTTGATATTTACAAGACACAGTAATATGCAGTACCAAACTACTGTAGCTTGTTTGGATTAAGACATTAAGTTTTCCAGTAATTTGTAAGATATTTGAACTCCTTGCAGGTCAGGCAGGTAAAGTTCCTCCTGATTTTTCCGCAGCACACAGTACAGCTGTTTAATTTCAAGCTTCTTACCTGCAGTTTATGTCCAGCACAGCAGTGTGTCTGGACCACATACAGTATGAATGCATGTGTGCAAACATCTATGTCATCACTGTGGCAAGTCGCCTGTATTTCATGAATGCTTCCAACTGTTTTTATGCGTTAACTCCTTCAGGGTCACATGCAGACGGACACACTCCGCCGCCTGCAGAGTTCGATTTGGCAGCATTGCAACAAAAATATGCAAACAGATCCACCCATTAGCATACCGTCAGTATGCTTGTGTGCAAGTTTGTGTGTTTTCCTGTGTTGACTGGATAGCGTCTGTGAGCTCTCTGTTCTCTCTCACCGTCCATGGAAACAAGCCCTCATTATTCCTTATGATTTATCCCAGCTATGTCCTGGAGAAGCCTCCTGGAATGCCGCTGCAGCGGTTTGTGCTGTTCGATTGGGCTGGCGGGTTGGAAGACACAGACGAGGTTTGGCAGGGAAACGGAATGGGCCAGAGAGGAATGATGGGAAGGGGCTGGGCCTGACCAGCGAGAGCGCAAGAAGTATGAGAATTCCTCATGTAAACACGACGGAGAGTGCTCATTTTATGAAATGCTGTTTACATGTTTGTGCACATAAAAAAAATCCTGTCTAACAAGCCATATGTGTCACTGCTGCAAGACAAATTTGTTTGGAACATTTTCGCAACTGTAGCGCAGCCTGATGCTTGAAGTTTGACAGTTAAGGTAGTTTTGCTTTGTTTAGCCTTGATTAAAGCATCAAAAACATCCACAGAAGACGAGTTGAGCCAAGTTGAGTTGTGCACCTGAAATGAACAATTATAGTTGCTGCTTTCCAAAAATTCTCAAAAAAATAGAAAAAAGAGCCAAAAGCAGGCGTTGATTCAGAGTAGAGCACTTCTTTCTTCAAATTTGAGAATTTAAAGATAATTTGGAAGAAAACTGAACTGCCGACATTGTTTCTCAGTTTGAAAGTTTGCAGAAAAGACCAGTAATGATGGTCATCCGTTATATGTAGAAAGTGATTACAGTCTGCAGATTACTTAAAGTTTGGTCAATATTAAGCAAATTCTTCCATGGCAGGACAGAAATCAGCAAAGGTCAGCATTCAAAGCTCAGAACAGGTAGAGAATAGCTGACATTTAGCTCAGGTTCTTCTCTGGGTTTGAGCTCATTTCTGGTCCACACAGTCACAGTGCTCATTGTTTTCAGCCATGGACTTTGGCTACTTTCTGTCCAGCTTCATAAATCTAAAAATCTTACGACTTGTTTACTTATCGCTGCTGTCAGCTTGAGTGGAACAAAGTGATCTCGTAATCAGGCTTTCCCACTTCCTGGAGTTGTAGATGTTCACAGATCCTGGAGCAACGACGGGGTTGAAGCAGGACGACCAGGAAGTGAGTCACGTTTACAGTCCAAGAACACAATGACAGAAGGGTGTGAGACACATTGGAAACCAGGGGAGCAAATTTCTGTTTGGTCTGCATTTGGACTTCAGTCTGCAAGATAGAGGACAGTTTACTATTTAAGCATGATGCTGTTTATTGATAGTAATCTATCCATTCTGCAAAAAATACTCTAAAATTGCCCCTAAAACAATATTTAATAGCATTTTCTTGTAGTCACACACACATTTTCAAACCTTTTTTTGTAACATTGTGATAGAAAAAGATAATTTCAGTATCTTTCAGTATTATCCAATGATTTTTCAGAGTTGCCTTGATAAATTCTTTTTTACCTGAAATCAATGAACAGGTTTTTACACAAAATCTCAAGCTGAAAAAGTACTTCCTGTCCTAAAGCTGTTGATGTTATGAAGCAGATTTGGCGACCCAGTCCTGTGCTGAATGTCTATTTTAAGAAAAGTCAATAGTTTCTTTGTCATGCAAAAGAAAAGCAGGGGATATCACTGCTGTGAAAAGACTCAGATGGTCCCGTTTCATCTCTAGTGGCCCAAAGTCCCTTTCAGTCAGGCTGAGCTCACTCACTTCTTACAAACATGAGCCTTGATGTGCAAGAAACAGCTAAGAACGCTCTGATAGACTTCAAACCAATATGAGAAACCTCTCAGAGTTTGTACCTGCCACAGCAAACTTTGACTTGTTTGTCTCTAAGTGGGTTCCTGCACATTCCAGACTCAACTAAGCCTGACTTTAGCTGAGCTGGGCCTCCTCCGGTGCAGAATTTAGAGGTCCAGTGTTTTGAGGTTTGGGTTTTTAACGTGGCATCCTGACATTTTAATCCACATCCTAACACATGTGGATGTGTGAAAACTGGGAGAAGCCTCTAATTAGGCCTCTGGCAAATGATATGCTTCATAAAATGCAACGTAGCTCTCTTTAATAATTCAGGAGGCTCGGTGCAACCCCACCTACTGTAAACTTGGGACTATTTCTGTAACTCAGCATGAGTGAATCTGTGTGGAAGTGAAACATTTTGATTGGTCGAAAGAGAAAAATTTGATTTTACATGGAAACCAAACATCAGGGACAAAAAAAGCAGGAATGTTCTAACACTAAAGTCAAATTAAAATTAAATTGCATGTTTTTTCCTGCCAAAATCAGCAGTCAAAAGTGTAAAATTTAATATTTATTCGGTTTAATGATGGTGACCAGATCTGTGCGTTTATGAAATGTGATTGCCTCTCTACCAACTTTGACTTTTCTCAACAAATTGCTGCCAGGAGCAGCAACAGTTTGCACTGGAGGACACCCAGCTGAACTCAGGCCTTTCACTTTTGGTTGCTAAATGAGCACCAAACAAACAGCCACCAAGGAAAAGTGCTCTGCTAATGCCAGTTTGCAGGCTACATAGCTGACTAGTTAGCCAGAACTTTAAAAAGCTCATAAATCTGTTTAATCTGCATCCGCTAATATCAACAGTAGTCAGTTGAATGTTAAATTGTGTTATTCTTACTTTGCAATGCCACTGCTAACAAAACACTGTCCAGGGCTTATAAACTGCTGTCCTTTGCTTAATCATTGTTATCATTTGGGCCATTTTATGTGTTTATTTGATGACAATAGAGGATAGATGAGAAGGAACAGAGTTAGTGAGACTGAGGTAGATGTTACAAAGATCCAAAGTTAGACTCAAACTAGAGACATTGTCCTTTAGGCGTTTTAACCCCTAAGTAAGAGGAATCTTCTAGATGCTAAAGTTGGAAAGACTTTTGTTTAGATCGCCCCCCTTTGCTCCTGTTGTTAATCAAACATGAGCACTGGCCCACCCTCTCAAACAAAGCCTTTGCCTTATGGCCTGAAATGACTTTTTCTCCCTTCTAACTATGAGAAATGTAATCAAACATCTCAATTCTGCATGACTTTTTACCACATCAAGTGATGGATGATATTGTTTCATTTGGACTCCAGATTCACTTTGCAGTTTGCCCCTGAGCGGACTTCCATGACTCCTTTTCAGCCGTGTTTTCGCCTTTTTCCCTTCTAAGGTTCTCCTCTTTTTATCAGCTTTATCTCACAAAGGGGGAAAGTGCATGGAGCAAGACCAAAAACACAGTAAGACGTGCACGGAGGCAGGGATGAAGAGCGTTCAAGAATGTTGGCATGGAAAAGAGAGGAACTATCCAAGCATGAAAGTGAAAAAGGTAGAACAAGAGAGAGAAAGAGCGAGCGAGAAAACGATGAGACACACACACACGTGAGCGCACACACACACACACACACATATATCCACAAGAGCCAAGCCTCCTCATTCCTCAGCAGCCCTTCACAGAGGCACGTCTGTTTCCCCGGCGCATACGCGTCACATCAAAGAGCCATCACAGCAGGTCTCCATAGCGACGCCCTTCAGCGGTATAGATGCAACACAGTAGTTGGGAGATGGTGCTGGCAGACAAACGGTACGGGCAGCCTAATAACCGGGTGCTAGCAGATGACTGATGGCCCAATTTACCTCAGTCCTCGTCTGGAGGTCAAGAGTTAAGTTCACCCCGAGTGTTTAAAGCCCGACGGGAGCAAATATTTTCTTCCCAAGTGTTTTAGAAAAGAGGGATCTTGGGGTAGCTTTCTGCATGTGTCTGCATCCTCTAACAGCTAAAAGTACAGCTGTGCACCTTTTTTTTTCCAACTCTAAGATTAATTGGTAGCATTTTAAACCATAAAATTTGACAGTTGATAATTTACAAAACAGCTGCTCGACTTTACTCCCACCGAAAGGACATTTTCGTACCTAAGATTCACCATGTACCTGTCAAAATAAATGACGGTAAATACTTCACATCCACGCAGCGCGGAGACGAGAACAGAAATATTATTCTTTCTCCTTCCCATTCTCCCTTTCACTCCCTCCTTTTCAAGCGTGTGTCAACAGCTACAGAGAGGGAAGGAGGGAGGAGAAAAGACGGAGAGGGAAATAGACAGACAGAGCGGGTTCGCAGAGGGAGGGATACAGAGGGATACAGTTACTGTCTGCCCCCGGACGGCTTTTGCTCTCTGAGTTCTGAGTACCGGAATTGTAAGGAGCCCCAAGCCACTTTGGCCTTATATAGCGTGTTTCAAAATTTCTTGGCAGTTGACAGGAGGGACCGAAGCCAGCAGCATAAAGAGTGTATCCTGGTCCAGTCCAGAGGCTGCACAGACACCCACATACACAGAATCGAGTTCAGTAGCTCTCTGGCACGCGTTTGGGATTACTGCTGTTGTTTTGAGCGCAAGAAGGAGAAGGAGGAGGAGGAGGAGGAAAGTGTCTGTATTTGGTACTCCCTCTCCTGCCCTCTTTCTCTCCTGGAGGAGGAGGAGGAGGAGGAGGGGAGGGTGGAGGGGGGCGTCCGAAGGCAGGGAGAATGCAGAGGTAGAAACAAGGCGAGAGTGAAGAGAGAGCGTGAGAAAAAGTGGCACCGGCGCGCAGGTAAGGAAGGAAGAGCAGATTTTCAGATGCATGGAGGTGTTTTATTTTTTGTTGCATTCCATCCGTAGTTTAGACGGCAGGCATGTTGAATGAGTTTTTTTAGTTTCTGCATTCTTTAATGGCTTAAAATTGGTCTTCAGAAGCAGGATTTTGAATGTTTTACTGCACAAAAAAAAGGCTGCTGGAGCGTGAGTTCGGTAGCTACAGCAGAAAGGCACTTTTGGATGTCAAAATGCTTTACTCAGTATCTCGTGGATGTAGGCTAATCTGTCACACACTCATGGGAAAGTTGCTCCCATGGGAACAAGACAGAGTTCGCTTGAGTTGCTGTTTCGCTGGTGATTTGTGGCGGCAGAGTTGCAATGAGACTGGGAGCAACTGGTCAACACAGCAGGGAAACACGTGTTTTCTCTCCCAGCGTAACCTGCATCTGCTTTGACATTACAGGAGATAAAGTAGAGCAGCTGTTCAGGAGTAATGTTTGCAGGAAATGTCCTTTCCTTTTCTTTTTTCTTTGACTTTTCTCTCAATTTTCTTTGCGCCGTCTTTGCTTTCCCTTCGCTTTTTCTCACACTTTTTCCTCTCTGACACCTTTAAGAGAGGATGCAGACTGATGATGGCAATCGTTCACCTTTGACTTTGAGCTAACACAAGGATGGCAGTTAAACATGAGTGGTCAAGAGGTCACGAGGCCTGTCTCCCCACTAAAGGACCAAAACAACAGACAGGAATGCAGTTTTATTACAGAGACAAAATGAAACCCTTTCTCTGACTACAACAAACATTTCTTGAATATTTTCGAATTTGATTTGAAGCACAACTGCACCTCCAAACTGACTCTCTTTCTCTGGCATCACACTTTTCGAATGGATCTCCAAGGAAAATGCTCTACCACTTTCTCCACCTTGCCCAGAAACCCTCTTAAGCTGCCAGAAAAGCCCTAACTCATGTCTCCCTGGTGTCTCGTAACATGAAGATGTTCTCAAAGAGTGATGCTTATGGAGCGGCTGCTGTCCCTGCAGATCTATCCCTCTTGAACTATTTGTCTCGTCCGTCTGTCTCTCCCATGCCTTAACAACATGCCAAGTTTCCCTCGGGGCAGTTCATCTTTTGACATTTTTCAAGGAGTGCAACTTGGCAGCCTTCAGAGAAACGAAAATAAAATCATCTCGAATGCTTCATAGTACATAGCTTTGAACTTTTCATTGCCAAATAGCAGATTCCCACATTTTTGTGCAGGAGCTTGTTTTCCTGTGTCACACATCAGATTTGTCTTTTAAGATATTTTACTGTCGGCTATGAAAGAGGAAAACACAAACAGAAAGCATGGCTGGTAAACTGTGAAAACCTCAAGATCCTTCAGCTGCGTCAGCTGCAAAGTATGTACCGGGAAGTGTTATAAAAGCAGTGGTGACCGTGGAGGATGACATTTATCATGCAACCGCACAAGAAGCCCAAGCTGAATAAGTAGAGGCTCCGCATGCCGACTAACTTATTTCTGTCAATAAGTGACGAGCTGGTGAGTGAAAGTAAAAAATAACTCTAGATTAAAAAAACATTCCAAAGTACATCCTGATCCACAACAGTTTGGAATAAATAAAACATAATCCTTTTTTTTTAACCAAACTTTATTGATTTTTGCATAAATGTGCTCATTCTGAGTTTGTAAAAACACCTGCTT
Organism: Acanthurus leucopareius; assembly: GCA_029814765.1. Classification (NCBI taxonomy): domain Eukaryota; kingdom Metazoa; phylum Chordata; class Actinopteri; order Acanthuriformes; family Acanthuridae; genus Acanthurus; species Acanthurus leucopareius. The sequence continues at coordinate 5,069,065 of JAQMCX010000041.1, read as the reverse complement.
GGAACATCGCACAGGTAAACAGGTTCATTGCTAACAGGTGATGGGATCATGATTGGCTATAAAAGTGACATCAGTCTGTCGCATGCAAGGATGATGCAAGGTTCACCACTCTGTGAAACACAGGATGATATAACAGACATTATCACATGAGCTCGGGATACTTTTGTCAAATGTTGTCATCAACGTTTTGTTTCCATGTGATTGGACTCTTGTTATTTGCATTTTACCCATCAATCCTTTTGGAATCAAGCTTAAAACGCAAACAATCTGTTTTTAGATTTACGCACGTAAGAAAAGTTCAGACGCAAACATAAATTAAGGTTTTCATGTCAGTAATTGCAGCTATAGAGCTTTTACAAAATCCTTCTGAGCATCTTGTATTCCTGTAAGTTTCTATTTTATTGCACTTTGCTGTGTACACCGTTGATTTTGGCTTGGAGTTGTTGCTTTTTTTCTTGCTTCACTGTGCTATTAGCGGTCAAACGAGAGAAATCATCCTGTAGCCACCCCTAATTAACAGGAACTGATAGGCGATCGTGTCCGGAACAGACCCATCAGCACCGCCTAACATCAACTCCGTCCAGTAATGATGAAAACATGCTTGTTTTGAACTTCCATAAAAGCCTGATCTTTGAAATGTTACAAAATCGCACATGTTGTTATCGCAAACTGTTTCTCTCGAGTAGAAAAAAACAAAGCTCTAGTGAATCAGGTGAGTTCTGGTTGTAAACCTGTGCCAAAAGCTAAACCTCTCCCACGATTGAAACCCCAATTAAATGACCTAACATTTATGATATGCGATCATGCCTCTCGTGCATGAAACTCAAAGGCAGGCTTTAAGATTTGGAGGTTTTCAACCTGTGTCCAACGCAAGCCACAATTGCACATCTGATATTCATCATTTCCTTGTTTAATGGGGTATTTTGTCGTCTGTAGCTCGCAGTTATTTGCTTGTAACCGTACAAGGGGCGATGGAGCCAAACCAGAGCAAGCTTACCATTCACTGTGGCTTGACCGTGATCAAATAGCTGCTCCCTAGACGAGCCACCATCTTTTGCCTTTTACGCGTCCACTTGATGAGGTTCCTTTGGGTCTCAAATCCAACATCAGCATGTTGGTTTTGAGGTGAAATAATGTCAGAGCCTTAGTTGGACACAAATGTAAGCTCACTGGCAATCAAAATACTTGAAATAAGACGGCAATCTGCCATGATGAATCTCATTGTAAATAACCTCCCGTATGTTGTGGTATATTTTGTCTAAACCATTTAGGGTGGGAGCTAACGCTTTTGCCTGTCAGTCGATTTTTATGCTTATTTATGGCGTGTTAAGCATGTGGAAGTGATTTCGTTCCCATGTGAAAAAACATATCCCGTTCTTGTGTTATCCACAAGATTTAGATAGTGGATTTTTCACGAGAGAACTGTTGCTCTGGTAGAGTTCACGTCACAGAGAAACCTTCCAAAGACCTTTAAAGAGTCCGATTTTTATTTCATCTAGTCTGGTCTCGCCATTCGTTCGACCATCATTGGATGTTTTTCATGCTGTGGGGAGGGTGTGTTTGTGTTGCGCTACAGGGTGTTGATGGAAGCTGGTGGAAACAGATGTCAGGCTGTGTGTTCTACTTTGCAAAAACAATTATTTAGATTTTTTGTGTATACACCAACCCCTTTTCCATCCTGTTTGGGTGTAAATCCTCTGAAATAGCAGCTAGAACCTTTGTGGTTGAACCCAAACTGAAAGGCATCATTTACAGTGTTTGGTTCAAAATTTAGATATCAAGAAAACAACTTAAATCCTTTACAAAATAACACCCTTGTAGACTGGATTCTCCATCTTAAAGGATACCGAATGATGAGTCTGAAGAGCTGACTCTCTCGGAAATGATAGATGGCATTAAAGTGGTAAAACTTTCCCACGCAGTATTCTTTTTGGCAGCATTTTCCATGAGTCATTTATTGTACCATTATATTACTACTACTACTAGATTGAACCCTCTTTTAATATTCAACAGATATTATTTAAACATTGACTGCATCGCTCGACGCAGCCAACGTGCTCTGGCCAGCGTCACACTGCCACCCAGTCGAACATGGCGTGTTACGCACTTGACATAATGTCAAAATGTCATATTGGGAAAGGAACATGCTCTCCACCATCAGAGAGCTCGGCGGATTTATTAGCCCTCCAAGTAAAACAGAAACCCAGCCGATGTATAAATCCCTGTTTGAGCTTCAGTCCTTATTTGGCCCCCGTTTGGAAAGTGAAGAATTTACTTTCTCAGGCAAACTGCCATCACCGCGGCAGTGGCTCTTGTGTGGGCAGGAGGAGAGCTTGAGGAATTTTGAGTGTGGTTGGACCAATGGCAGGCATATTTATTGGAGCCAATGAGGTGATTTATGCACAGTGGCACACATGCTTTCTCTCATCAGTCCGGCTGAAGTAGATCAACTAAGTTTGAAGTGATTATTGCAAAGTAAAAAGAGACAAATTTGTAAAAACTGCTGCAGCTGAAGCTCAAGTTTGGATGAACTTTAGCAAAAAAAACTAAACAGATCCACTTCAAAAGATTGCAAAGTTTGCTGAGCAAGCCACTCTGATTCTCCTCTGGTTATCGGAGGATGCTTGTTCCAGCCTGTTTGAAGTCTGGAGAGTGAAGAGAAGACAGTTCATCACTATCCTGCTTGAACGTTTACTCATTATACAATGATTCAACCCAGTGGACTGGGTTTAAGGGTCACGCTTTCATATTCGGCGCTCTCCATTTCCATATAAACCCACTTGAGTACTTGAGCAGCACTTTTGTTGAAATCATTATAGCTCTGGCTTATCCTCGCTCTCAATGTGAAGGGGGGGAAGATCAAGAAAGAGGAGGGAAGCTCCTAGAAGCTGCCCAAACTCACCTGAGACATTTGACCTTTGCTGCGGGTAATTCAACAAAGTCCCGCCTCGGCTCGCCTCTGTTTGCCCCCTAATGAGGCCTCTTGGTTGGGTAGAGATTGCGGAGGGGCCCCACGGTGGCTCGCTTGACTCCTTGTTCTAGTTCAGTGGCTTCCCAGACGCCCCTTGTGACTCGATGAGATTATAAGCTCCCTGTTTTAAAAGCCTAAAACCTCCTTCGACTTTCTTTCCCTCACTGTTGGAGAGTTTGCTTTGTGGTCTGCTGATCACTGTGCTTGGGAGTGTTTGCAGAGACGTCAAAAGACAGTCCAACATTCACTCTGTTTTAGTGGAATAAGGACAAAATCGAGCTCATTAGTGAGTATAAGCATAACAATGTGAGATTAGATCAGTTCCAAAGCTTAAGGTGGTGCAGATTTATGAAGAGACTCTGTATATATGTACATTTTTGTTCCAATCCTGCTGACTTTTGACAGCATAAATCATCCAAATCTTGATATGCATGGAGTTCACTGCTATGGTACATATGCTGCAGAAAATATGCACAGATAAAGACAGATAAGATTGCAAAACTATGAGACTCAACTTGAGCAATCCTAAACAACACCTGCACTGAATCTTTTTTCTCGGATTTTAAGATGGCACAGATGCAGTTGCACAAACAATCAGGGAAGGATGAAGTTCAGGTGTTAGTCTGCCTGATGTTGAGGTGCACAGCAGGGCCTCTCAGAGATTCCTACAGTTTTATCCGTCTGAGCTGGTAAAAACCACGTGAAGCCTGTATTAGTCTGACTTCCAGCTGTACCAACCATATAAGGATGAAGTCAGGGTAGCTGTTGTTCTCTTACTCAGTTGCATGGTGATGTGATGAGGATTTCAAGTTATATTAAGACACAGCGATTGAAGGAATGATAGATTATGAAGTGGGTGTCTGTATTTTCTCTCTGGCTGCCTCCCTAATCTGTGATATGTCAACAGTATTTGCAAATATGTTCATGTCTTATTCTTTGAGAGCCATTTTTACACAAATATGTTCCCAATGACATAATTTAGGACTTTTTCGGCTTGTATCTGATCATTGTCTGGTTTCTCTGGTTGTAAACATCCAGTAGCTGCTGAATCTCAGAGTCGTCACCGTGCCCTTCTGACCTTTACATCAATACCGGAGGGAGTCATCATCAGGACATTTACAGGCGTATGCCACAGTACAGCAGCGCCTGTCAGTTATACACAAAGATAGATGCTCTTGCTATGAGGCCCCGGGGCCACTAGGGCCGCCACCATTGATGTATGAATGTGAGCTGTGGCCTCAGGTAGTGAAGGAGCAGTAAAGAGCCAGCATGAGTTGACTCGCTTCTGGGTCACGATGCTATGAACTCTGGTGTAGGTCTCTGAAACACTCCAGTCGACTAGCAGAGAGTTAGCTTATTGCTAAAGGGTTCTCTTACAATGTGGCAGCTGAGAAAGAGAAATGCATCATGGGTGCAGATTAAAGAAACAAATGAAATGACATGCTGAAGAAGTTAAGTGATATTTGTTAACAATGCATTGTCCCAGTATTCATTCATGCTATTTTTAACGGAAAAATAGGTCACAAACGTGGAAACTAAGAAAATCTCTTTACTGTGACCAAACATTTGAATCAACACGTCTCTTAAACAGCTTTTTCTCTTCTTAAATTTACCTTTGATCCACTTGCAGCACCTGCAGTGTAACTTGTTTACTTTATTAACCCGGAGATTTCAAAAGATCACCTGCAAGTACCATGTTTTTCTGCAGAAATGACTAATATGCATGCACATGCACACCCTGTATATGCACTTAGCAGAGACATGTACTGACTGATATCGACCTTTTTACTGTACACAGAATATTAAGCTGTCATCTTAGCCACTGATGGCTTGAGCTACATAAATTTAGTTGTTTCTGCACAATGCCTTGAGGGGGATATTTGCCTGAATGCTTGTAAATTTAAGCTAATAGAGACGGATTTTGTGGGAGTAAAATGACTATATCAACTATTTGCTGGTTTTTAAAATGCAAATCAGATCGCAGCATGTATGGGCAGATCAGAAGCAGAAAAAGGCAACATGGTGACATTAAGGTGCCAATAAAGCTGTGATGCAGATTTTCTGATGGAGCACATAATATAACACCACTGACTGGTGGACTGATGCCATCACAGTGCATACCAGCATGCACTGGGTGGGATCTGAACTGCTCCGATGTTATCCAGCTACTGTATTCTGATACGCTTGATGATGGCATTACAAAGTCAATGAGTCCTTTGTTTTCTCAGAGCAAACCAATTACAGCGGCTTCCTTCCTGCCCAAGTCTGTTGTCTGCTGATAGCCGGCCCTCATCTCACAGCTCGTAAACATCCGTCAACCCGCAAACGTTTCACTACTGGACATTTCACCGTGCACACATTTGCATCCATGAGCTGCCACATGCATGTTTACAGGAACTGTTCATGCCAAAGTAAATACAATCAGATGAAAGTCACTCAGCTTGCCAAAGAGCGCCTGCATGTTTATGCATCGTAATCAGTGATTTGTGGTGCAGAGTGTAATGCAGACTATTAGGAGCCACGCTTGCCTGTCAAGGATATTATAAGCAAACAGTGTTTGTCCTAACTGCTATTTAAAGATGCAAAATGTAGCATTGCAACATCAGGAAATCAATACCGCTTTAATTTTTAGGTGATAGTATAATTAGGGGACAAGTGATACTGTTGCTAGGAGGCCTGGCAACAGGTAACATGGCCTCCACTCGACATTTTATATTACTGGTTTGCCATTCAGCCACATTTGTTGGGTAACCTGCTGTTATTTAACTTAATAACATGGAAAAAACACGCTGCACTGCACAACTCCGGGGTAGAGTGCTGTTTTTCTCGAGACAAAAGGAGATAAAAAGGGAGAGATTACAGTTTATTCTGCAGCTTCAATGTAAAAGTGCATTGCAAAGAGGAAGGTGGATGGTACAGCTGATCACAGACCAGTGCTGCTTGGTTTTCAAGTCCTAGATGCTGCTGCTCATTTCAGTGTGTAACCTGCCAAGTTTCTCAGCCAAGTCACAGCAACATTTTTTGACTCTGTGATCACCTGATCTAACTTGGTCACCAGTAGTAGTCTAATCCTGTCATATGTGCTATTTGGTCCATGTGCACATAGAGTCATAAAGCAGATCAGAACAAGACCAGGGTCCTAGTGCCCCGAGTTGTCTTGGTAAAATTGATGTTTTATTTGATGTTTGACCTTAACTTGTGTCAAATAAATGCTTTGTACATGCTTTATGTGGCACTTTGCATTAGCTTGGAATCTCTCAGACGGACTAATCAGCAGAAACATCATGTAAAATGAATTATAAAGTCACAGTGTAACACTTCAACCCGCGGATGTCTCTCAATGTGAAGTCAATGCCAAATGTGATTTTGCCCGGTATGGCCTTGACATGTTTCCAGACAGAGAAACCATTAAAAGGGCCTTTTTTCTTGAAGCAGTGGTTATTTTTGTGCTGTTGAGGGCAATTTAGGCAACACTCAGGAGGATTTATTCATGATGCTCCCCTCTGTCTGTTTCTAAAATATAAAACCAACTCTTAAAGTTGTTTTTCAGTCTTAAAGTACTTCAGAGACGAGGAGATGCTCTTCATTTATGTTCCTTTATCATTTTGTTTAATTCTTCTTCTCTTTCTGCTCCTCTTTTTTAATGTGATCTTGTTACAGCTCTGGTATTACAGCTTTTTCAGAATATTTTAGTGCTTTTCTTCACTCATGATTCCCTTTTCTCTGTATTTTCAGGTCACTACGTCATGTCAAACAACTACCAACTATGAGCTGGTGAGTGTTAACATGCATGTGTGTGTGTTTTTGAAGTATATGTGTGAATTCTTGCACAAATGAGACTATCGCGGAAACTTAAAAGATCTTGTTGACCTCTGAAATCCCTTCCATGATGCAATGATCCTTCCTGGAATTGTGGCAGAACCACACACAGGGAACGCTGTGAGGTCGCTGCTGGGGGTCAAAGGTCAGACGCTATAAACATAAAAGCTTCCTCTCTTCCCTCAGAGGAAAATCCTGCCTGTACAGCTCAAAGAAAGACACCCTCTGGGTCCTTTTTGCAGCTGCTGAGGTGAAAAGGATTGATGGTGATGACAAGAAATGAGAAAATGACAACAGGAATTTGAATAAATTTAGATAAACACCAAACAAGTCAGCCAAACTGTAACTTTAAATGTTAACTGCCGATTTTAAATTTAGAAATCTAAAAGAGATGAATAATAAATGCATTTCAGAACTCAGTTGGAGAGTTGGTGGAAACACTACCACTTTTGTCCACAGGGGGTGCCAGAATCAACTAAAAATAAAAGTTGTCATGCGGCTGCTATTAATCACAGATTTTGTCTGAAACATTTAACATGCTATTTAAATGCCACACGGAGTCAAAGAAAACAGATTCTTAGCTCTAGTCAAACTCATTATATATCTCTTTCCTCTAGGGGTCACTCTTTGGCTTGAAATTAGCATTTTTATTCACTTCCATAAATAATGCACTCTCCCTATTAGTGGAAAACGTTTTTAAAAAAAACAGTAGGAAAAGCAATCTAATAATTCTACTGATTTTTATTCAGTATTCTTTAAAATCAAATAAAAGCTGATGAAGTCGGTCCTGTTTTATATCTCAGATTAAACCCCTGATGATCAGACCAAATTAGGAACATTCCAAGCTACAGAAACTCCTTTTCATTTATTTACTTTGGACGCCAACCTATTTTTTAAATGAGTGCAGCAGCTTGTTAAATAGTCCCTGGTTTTGTTTACATAGCCCAGACCAGACTCAGACGCTGTACGTAACTCAGCAAAGAGTTTTTCCCTCTCACATGGATCACTGTCAAGCTGCGTGCGTTATTTCTCTGTCTCTGTCATATATCATCTTGTCCTTCCACCCTATCACTTTTTTATTTTTCTATTTTTACATCATTCTAGTTTGACCTGACCCACTGTAAAATTCAGTGGTTGCTACCTCACATTTCAAAGCATTTAACCTAAAAGCAATTTTTTGACCCCCATAAATTTGTGGATAGATGCTTTAATTCAAATAAAAGGTTAGTTAATCATAACAAGTTTATTATTCTGCCTATAAAGGCCATGAAAAGTGGATTGAAATAACTGTAACAAGTCACCTTGAGTCAAACTCCAACTTCTAAATCATGAATGAAACTTTAAGCCACACAAGTTACATTTTTAAACTACAAGGTCCAGCAACTTTGCATGATTTCAGTTGGTTTATTATAAAAAAAAAGCAAATTAACCTCCTCTTTCTCAAGGATGCCTGAAAAACTGCAACCTCCACTGACTTGGAGACATTTTCTGCATTTAGTAGCTACAATATTTTGTATTTATTCTTAACATCATTCCATAATATTAGCTTTTTTCTTAATTTTTTGATTTGTCAAACCTGTATTTGAAAGAGCGGGAACCATAATGGTACCAATCATCCAGGAAAAGGACTTCCTTCATCATGAGGCTGAGGGTCATAATGAGTATAAACTGCATATATGTCAGACATAGATCAAAGGGGCTGAGTATTTTCTTCAAGGTTAATAGAATGACTGTGTGTCTGGTGTATCACTGACAGCCAGACTGAGAGAAGGAGAGAGAGACAGACAGGTCCATAAAAGACATACTGGTCTCTCCACCTTCACACTCTCTGTCTGTTTCTCGTCCTCTTGCTCATCATGTCGTTTCTTCCTCGGTGTGAAGGAAATAATGACTAACCTACTGACCCTGTCTCACTTTTCTCTGCAGCCTCCCACTCCTCAGCTGCCATTAAAGCATGTAGATACACCGGTAAGTGAAGCCTCTTTTTTATCCATGTTAATGCCAAGAAGACATGTTCTTTATTCATAAATGCTGTTTTTTATGCTAAAAAGTGCTGGAATAACAATCCTTGTGCAGAATATGTGGCCAAATGTATGTGGACACAATTTTACGCTTACATTTGTATACTTTTGGTCTTGTTTTTCATGGTCTTGGTTTGGCTGCTTTGTCAAAATTAAGAGAGATTATGTCACTTTAAACAGACAGTGTTCCTATGCAAAATGTAAGGTCCATAAAGAAACTGTTTTGCCCATGGATGGTGTGGAAGAACTCGAATGGGCTGCACAGAGACCTCACCTCAACCCCCTCCTCCACCTTTTGGGTGAACTACAGGCCAGGTTTTATCACCCAACATCAGTGACTGACCTCAAAATGTCATGGAGAGCCTAAAAACTAAATGACTGGAGGCTTTTAATGCAGCAGATTGCGTCCCATGATGTGTTTGGCATCATATATTAACACCATACAATAAATACCAATGTACCAAACTTTAACATCCTCCATGACTTGTTATTGAGATAATAAATCATGTTGCAGCAAAGAAGAAAGACCTTTAGACCCTATTACTGCATATCAGTGAATGATAAATAATCAGTAATATCTGGAGTTTGGTAAACAATTGATATTCCTTTGCTGTGTTTTCTTTGTGTATTATTGTGGTTGTTGAGCTCTGCACAAATGAATGCATGAGTCCCATCACTCCTCCCTGCACGCTGCAGAAGGTGGCAGCATCATGCAAAACATTACAGCTGGTTGGACTTCTTTTAATTTAGGGGTTGCACACAGCCTCCTCAAGGACGTTTTCCTTTGTTTTTCCATCATTTTATGCACAATTTGAATGCAGAGTGAATAAAAGCATCTATTTTTGTTGCATAATATCATTAATAATTAAAAAATAAAAGTCATCGATTGACTCGATGCAGCCAGGTGGTCTGAGGTAAATGATTTTACCTTCTGTTTGTTCTGTGCCAGTGTAAGAAAATATTTGGTACATACCTTTACAAAATGAGAAAAGCTGCTGTGCATCTGTTGCTGCCAGCTCAGTGCAAATTCTGTCTCGTCTGTGCCAGAAATCGCTGCCAAGTTCTGGCTCCAGACTGGGCATGCATGTTTAGCTTGACATTGCTAAACCATGAAGGGCGTGGGCCCGGGCAGTGGGTTTTCCAAGAGGGCGAGATTCCAGCAAAATAAGAGGAGAGAACCACGACTGATGCAAAAACACAACAGTTTATTCAAGCCAGCAGTCACAAAGGCAAACATGTGTTAGCTTATTTAAGATGTTTTTAAGTTAAAATGGGCTCTTGTGTCTTTTATTTTCCTTTTCATGAAACTAGAAGCAGCATTTATTCTGAAGATAAAAGTGGCAGCGATGTCTTATGCGTCCCAGTTTTTTTTTTCAGTCTCCTCTCTCTTTTATGAGTCACAATAATGAGTCAGTGTTTGCATCAGACGTCGCCTGAATGTTTAGATCGGCACCAGAAGTTCTGCAGTGATTCAGGCCGAGATTATAAACACAGATCGGTCTGTGTACACCAGACTGTACGGAGATTAATTCACAGTCTGTGCATTTTTACCAAGAAACAGAAAAGAATCTGAAAAGCAGAGACAGGATGCTGCTTTTAATATGTTATGTAGAGCATTTTAAAGGAACATTCCAATGAAAATCCAAGCTTTGTTTATCACACATTCAATGTAGCCTTCGAGGTTTGGATCTAAAAGCTTTAATTGCTTGCTATCCATCAAATTAGGCTGATTATTCTGTAGTGTTAGGAGTTGAGGTTTATCATTACTTGATTTAGCTTCCATTAGCAGCTTTGCATCCAAGCTAACAGCATCACAGCTACTGTTAAACATAATGAAACAAGCTACAAACTTTTCTTGGAAATCTTGTATTTTTCTTGGTTAAAATCAACATTCTGTGTTATTTTTTACAGTATTTATCCTGGAAGTCTTGCAAAAATCCAGGAATCTTCATCATATAGGGTTATAGGGTTTTCCATTCACTATATGTGTTCATGCATGTATGTGTATGTCTGTGTGTGCGTGCACAGTGTAAGGACGCAAAGGGGGGAAGTGCTCCTGGAATGTTTATTTGGTTTCTCCATATAGGATACATCCATGCTGGTTTTGTGTCGAAACGTCCCATTGTGACCATAATTGAGTCAGTGTGGGGCCTGTTTTATTTAAACCGGTTTCTGGCTCATGAGAGAATGGAGTGAGTAAAGACGTGCATGAAAGCTTCAGACGCTGTAAATTAAAGATACTGCTGTGAGTTTCAAGTTTGCATGACTGTACACAGAGCGTACAAAAGAAGTTTCATCCACTTTCACAACACTTGACAAACCATTTTATGGCTTAAACCAACAGGAAAATCGAAGAAAAATATTGCTTTCATTCTATGTTTGATACTTTGGTAACCTCTATTGCTTTAGCCACTAGTAATTAAGGTCAAATATGTCCAACAGACAAGCCAAAACATACTGTATATCCTCACAGGAACCATACAGTACACAATTGCATAGCTAGGGGGGGAAAAAAAGGAGTCATCGAGAGAGAAGCAGAGGGGAGAGTCAGTAATAATGAGAGATAATGAGACCGTGGGAGGAGTAGTTCCACAGAACACAAAGTGGGCATGAGGGAGAGGACGAAGGCAAGCAGGAGAAAATAGGGAGAAGACAGTCAAGACGAAACGACGAGAGGGAAGAATGCATCATCGTTTATTGCATAATCGCGAATCAAGTTTGACACAAATAGCATTTTTTTCTGTCATGAAGAACTGGAGCTGCCTTGTTTGTAGCATTTGAAGATTAAGCTCATTTTTACCTGGATGATGATTTCTGATTAAAAACAAAACAAAATGACAGTGGACATCCACTGCCAAATTTTGTCTTGCAGTTTTGAGTGTGATAGCTAGATTTTTTTATCTCATAAGCTAAATAGCTAAACATAGAGAAGCGGTTAGTGATGCCTCTGGGCAGCTCCATTCGAAGGCGTTTCTCCCACCTGCGTTCATCGTTGAGGTGGAGCATTGGGTACCTGTTCAGCAAGGTAGGCCACTCAGACACAGTAAATGTGAAATGTTACAAATAATTTCTTCTTTAGGTTACACCTTTTATACTATATCAGTGAAAATGCTTTATCTACTTCAAATGTGTGATTTTTGATTCACAATACCTTTTCACAGGGTTAATTAGAAGCTGTGATGGAGATTTTAATTATATATGATCTCCCTCAGCATATATAGCTATATGTGCTAAAATGTGCAACATATTCCAATATTTTGAGCTGTATTCTTGAAAGGATATATTAAGTATTTCTAATTATTTTTATAATTGTCAAGAAATCTCATAAAACAACCGTGAATTAACGAAGAATTTGCCTGTCTCTAAATGCAACTTCAATGTTTTTTACATTCTTGTTATTAGAAGATAATGGTGGAATACAGAGCAGGTTGCATGTAGGATAAAGATTCTGTACATTGATTATGTAGTTTAATGTTCATAGAAGTTGTATTTCATTTGCTTGACTTTAGCAAACATGAGGCATCAGTGTCTGTTTGGTTTTCAGGTGCTTTCACATCGTTATCGAACAAGTTAGATATAGAAAATCTAAGTCGTAGTTACAACTTGAACACTATTTATAATTTGGCAGTCTCACAATCTTTAAATATGATTTAAAAGTGTTACAGGCCCAAATATTATTTACTACTAAAGCTGAAAATCTTGAAAAACTGGTCACAATTTTAAAAAAATGTCAGTAATTTTCTCGAAACAGCCAGATTATGTTGTTTTTTAGCAAACATTAAATAAACAGGAGTAAGTAGCTAATTTGTACGGGACTAATTTCAGCTGCGGATTAATATACAACAATCGGCTAGTCCATAGAATAATAGGATCCAAATTTTGACCGTGAAAAACAGCCTTAAACTACACGAGCCAGCTCATGTGAAGAGTGCGTTTAAACGGATGGGTAGTTCACTCCACTTGACATGCAGCATTGACTTTCACAAGGCGTTCAGCACCCATGTTGCTACAAGACAACAGATTGCTCCTGTGATGTGAAACGCACCGACGTAACGCCCTCCGGAGCCCCCATGCGAACAGGCTGTTTCATTTTCGCAGACACCAGCGTCCGCGGTTCGTCCAGCATCTGGTTCCTGTCAAATCACAGAGAATTATGCTTCGCATTTTGGCTCTTGGGGGGTGGTGGGGGGTGGGATTAGCTTCATCTGTGAGAGGTCGCTCCGCAAGCAATGTGGAGAGCTTTAGGGTGTGTGTTTAACCTTGTCCCATCATTAGAAACCCCCCTTGCCAGTGTCTGTTTAACCACTTGGCCTGTAAAACCGAACGCTCAGTCTGTTTGACGTTGTGTGTGGGGGGGATAAAAATACAGAATTTCTGTGAAGATAAACTCAGCTGTCGTTCGGTTCTTCTTTGATGGCTTCATCTTTTTGATGGCAGCTGACTCACAGAGACAAGTTCTCCCCTTGGCTGACAAACAGTGAGAGGAAGAGCCAAGTCTAGCATCTATTATGCAGCGATTCCTCGACAGTGCAGCGTGTTTAGTAACATTTTCCCTCTGCAGTCCTGTCACAGTAAAACAGTCTGACTTCCTCTCTTTCCTCAGCAAATAACTAGAAACAGAGCAGGATAATTAAAGCGTGCACTGAAGTCCTGACAAGACCCCAGTCAGACTGCTTTCCTCCTGGAATAAACTGATGTTTTCTTATTGTTTTCAACTTCTTCGTCTCCTCTTAACTTTTTTCTTTCCTCTCCCTACTTTTTTCTCTTTTTTACCATGTTTCTTCTGCATCTCATACCTTTGTTTCCTCCTCTCCTGCTTCTTTTTTTCTTATTTTTTGTCTTCTTTTTCCTCAGTAACATATTCCTCTTATTTCCTCCCTACTTTGTCATTCCATCTTATCCTCCTTTTTAACTCCTCTCCTTCTTCCTCCTTTGCTTCATATTCACCTTGCTTTGTTCCTCTTGTTAGATTTATGTGACATGCTATTCTTGCTTCTTTACCCTCTTTTTCATTCCCATCACCCCTCTTTCTTTTCATCTTTCTCACCATCCTCATCTCATTTTTTAGTTCATATGCCATCTCTTCCCTTCTCCTTTTTCCCCCGAATAAATTTCCTTTTCTTATTCTTTTGCTGTTCTTATTCATCGAAAAACTTTTCATTATTTACTGCTTCTTTATTTTCTTCAATCTATCCCCTTTTTTATTCTTCTGTTCCCTTTTTTATCCCACTTGTTCATCTTTCCATACTCCTCTCCTCCTTTTTTCTCTTCTTCTCTATCCACCATTGTTATGTACCTTTTCTCTTCAACATCCTCTTTTCTTTTTCTTTCCTTCTACTTATTTTCCCTTCTTCTTGTCCCTAAAAGGTTTGGTCTGATTGTAGTTTAATAATATCTTTATCACTGCCCGATTGCCTTTTATTATTATTACATATACAATATACAATATGAATTATTTCCTCCCTTCCCTCCTCTCTCTCCTCTCTCCCTCTCCCTCTTTTATGTTTGTGTGCGCGTGTGTGTGTGTGTTCTCCAGGGATCTACGAGGTCCTGCAAGAGTGTGGAGATCAGGCGAAAGCAGTCACGGTAGGACAAAAGCATCGTTGTACAATTATGTGATATCTACTGTACGCAGATGCACAGATGTTCACACAAATTTAATCAGAAAAAAAACCACATCTGGAATGATAAAGTTTGTGGAACAAATTAAAAATAGATGAAGTGATCAGTTATTTTTCCCTCCATCAGCTACAGTTGAACCAAAACATGCAAAAAAGACTTGACTCCTGGAAATACAACACGATTATTGGGACAAAAACTTAAATAAATTCAAACTCTTGGATCTATTTTGACCCCCAGCTCAGTGTTTTTCCAGGAATGCAAATTATACCTGTATCGTTCCACCTCTCTGTTGTCTGTTATTCTTCAAGCATGACTGTTTCTCATGCAGGGCTTTACTGTATGCTAACCAACCATTAAACCTGATCACCGTTTGGCCGGTGAAATAGATTGCATAATAGAAGCAGAGGTCATGTCAACAGTCGGCGGAGGATTGTAAATCTTTTCCTTTCCAAGATATATATTAGTGAGCTGCAGGAGTTTACATTCGATTGAGCAGATGAACTTTGTCGTTAGTCCCCGAGAGAAATCGGAAAGTTCAAGAAATGTTCTCACAGCAGCCGAGAAAAGATTCACAGCCGCCCCTGTGAAGATGTTAATCGCTGAGAGTTTGGAGCGAACCGACCTGGTGGCTTTGGCTCTTATTTTGAAAAGGTCAAAGCCTCAACTCCAAATTCAAACTTCTTACACTGTGCAGCTGTTATTTGTAGGTCAGAAACAACTAAAGAGCCACATTTTTTAGACTTTTTTAGACATGCAACATGCTGTTCAGTTAGCACCTGCTACGTATTTGAATTTACTTATAAGTATTTGTGACCTCAGTATTTAAAATCCTTTCCAAACATGTTCTGAAAACACGTTTCTGTCAAATTTAGCTCAGTGCCTTTTGATCTTAAAATCCTCCAAATCAATGCAAACTTGGATCTTCAGACTATAATTACTGATCACTTTAAAAAAGGCATTTTACTTAGATTTCAGATCATGTTTGCAGTTACTCTTTTTAAGACTCGAGTACAACAAACCAAGCGAGTGCAGTAAAAAGACAAATAACTGCAAGCTCAAATTAGAAGCTTCAGCTTTAAAATAAATCCAGCCATCTGCACAAAAGCCTCTCCGTTATTGAACCAATCTGTGGTCTGATTTGAGTTTAAAGGATAGAAAACCTTTTCTCTTGAGCACTGATGACTTGCACATTTTGCAGGTAAAAAACAGCAAAATAAAAATGAGAAACTCCTCGTATAAAAAGAATGAAATGATAAAAAGATTCAGGTCTTTAGAGCAAAGTAAATGCATTTATTCTGTAAAATTACTGTGCACTTTTAATGGAAATAGTATGTTGCAGTAAAATAGAATATTGCACACTGTATCCTAAGCCGTGTGGTCGAGGGATGTTTAGATGAACCCTTCTCGCTCCCTCTGGCTCTGCAGGAGTCAGAGTGTGGTTCAGGCCATGGAGGAGAGCTATGAGGTGGACCTGGTCTACATCACAGAGAGGATCATCTCTCTCTGTTTCCCTGCCGCCATGGAGGAACGCAGCTACACCACCAACCTCAAGGAGGTGGCGACGATGCTGCGGTCCAAACATGGAGAGCAGTATCTGGTGAGCAACAGCCCCTAAAATTACACTAATGCTAAAATGCATCTTAAGTGAGTTAGTGCTTTCATATTCATTCGTTCACTTTATGATTTCAGGTGCTCAACCTGAGCGAGCGGAGGAGTGACTTATCAAAGTTAAACCACAAGGTACGAACATCTCAGCATCCTCGCATCTATCCATCAACGTGTTTTAGAGGATTAAGAGCCGAAAAGAAGCCACATGCTCTTTAAACTGAGTTTTTTCCTCCCTTGGTCTTATAATTCTGGTCAGGTTCTGGAGTTTGGCTGGCCAGACCATCATGCACCAGCACTGGACAAGATCTGCAGCATGTGCAAGGCCATCGACACATGGCTCAACGGTGACCCTCGCAACGTGGTGGTGCTTCACAACAAGGTAAAGCAGGAATGACCAGCACACAGATGTTATAATGGTTTTAAAAAAGGCTCTTAAAGAAATTTACATTATTATTACCACATAAAAAGATTCTTATACCTGTCCATTCTTAAAGAAGATGAATCCAGCAGCAAAATGTGACTGTTTCTTAAGATTTACATCTATAATAACATATGCATAAGTGGTTTGTGACCTCTTAAATTCAGCACAAATTCTTGTAGTTATTCAATTCTTGCAGTTATATGATCCATTCTCTCTTGTCCAAACAAACACACTGTTTGCACATGTTGTACAGATGAAGCATAAACAGCGGAAAGGAAAACATTATTGGAGCTAACCTGCTTTACCCTGGAATAGACTTGTTGCTTTTTAGAGTCTGTCTGGTTATTTTAAACAAACAAGGAGATCAAATATTATTTCATGTTATTTATGCTTCCAGCTTTGGGGTTTTCCGATTTAATTCATGTAGCTTTCTGACCTCATGTTCACATGTGAGGATTTATTTGTTCCTTTTGTTTCTCGATTAATGCATAAGTTTTTCATCCTTTTTGATTCCTGTTTCAAATAAACTTTAAAATCACACATCTTGAAACTTTAAATCGTGAAACTGAGTCTTGTTTTCTCTGGTTTGTTTTGTGTCGCAGGGGAACCGAGGTCGAACGGGGGTGGTGGTGGCTGCATATATGCATTACAGCAACATATCTGCAAGGTATAACCTCTGTTTGAAAATCAGTACATTGTTATTGGCTGTTCTTAATTTAAACAAACGATTTAGGCAGAAGAGATAAAGAATTCAGGCTTTAAATATTGAAAAAAGGTGATTTAAGTTCATTGTATTTCCTCATAAGGTTTTGTAAGGACAAGAGCTGGAACTGAAAATTAAACACTGATGTGATTATTATGGCAAAACACTCCATCCCTGCCAACTTTTTTTATCTTGGTTTTGAGAGAAGCAGCCCTGCAAAAAATGTCATCATTCTTTAATGCATCCAGATGTTAATAGAGTAGATGAAGCCAGGAAGATTTCAATCTGCTCTGTAAAGGATGGAGGCCAGGAGATATCTCTAGATCTCAAACTTTGGAGAAATCTGCAGGCTTTCTTCAATAGAGGCAGCTTTTATTGGTACTTTTATTATCTGCAAATGCACTTCAGTGTGACAGTGATGATGGCCCCTGTAATGTTGTGTCATGCAGTGCTGACCAGGCGTTGGACAGGTTTGCAATGAGGCGCTTCTACGAGGATAAAGCACTTCCTGTTGGTCAGCCGTCGCAAAAAAGGTCAGTAGCTGCAGACACCTGCTTCGTGAATCTGTCGTTTTGCTGCAGCGATTTGATTTGTCCACTTTTTTTCTGAATTCTAAGGTTGAAAACTGTAGCAGAAAAAAAGTTGCTAAGCTATGACAGGAACTGATGTTTAGCTGAGGGTCACTTGAACTAAATATCACAACAAACATGCTGATCGGCGTCGTGGCCGAACTCCATCCCTCCCATTTTGTTTTAGGAACATTTCACAGAGGAAATTCTTTTCGTTTATCTCCCATTTTGTTATAATTGGGATAATTGTGAGTCTGGCATGCAGAGAGGGGGACCCATCTCCTCTGTCTTCCACTGATGTCCCTGAGGAGGTTGAAGGGCTCTGTGGCACTTCATTCCTATCTTCTTAGCAAATCAGAGCATAATTTCCTCCAATTATTTGCCCCCTGTAGCATTAAGTGTTTTTGGGTAATGCCCTTTCCATGAATAGAGAGCAAAACAGAGTCAATTCCAAACCGAGAACAGGTCAAAACAATCCAGAGTGGTTTAAAGGTATTTAAGCATTTTTTTTTATTTGAATGCAGCTCCCTCTAGAGGGAGTTTCATCTGAGACATCCTCCTTTAAGTCATTAATCTGCTCAAAGTGTATTATTAGTCCCCTCTGCATTATAAGACAATCAAATTCTTTAAGTCTTGACCGGTCACCGTCTCTCCCTCTTCACCTGCGGAGAGAGGAATCCTGGTCCGAGCGCTTCTTGGAGAGGATGAGCGGGACAAAAGGTTACAGGGAATAAAGGAAGAAGAACAGGAAACAGCAGGGGGACTTAACACCGCTTCGTTTCAGCTGGTGAATTAGACAGCCAGCCGTTCTCTAACAGGTCTATAGGCTCGCCCTTTGCCCCGCTGCTATTTCCTGCTTCGGATATAATTATCTCTGCCCCTGGAGTCGGTCAGTATTATGGACTGGAATGTGTGACATTAACATCAGGAGTAGGAGAGGAGCTCAACCTGCTGCTGCTGTTACAAAAGCTTGTAAAAGTTTGGATTAAAGGTGTAACACGTAGTATTTTTGTTGTATTAAATGATTATGATGATGAAAACAAACTGAGCCCCTGCAGGGAGGATCAGCTGCCTCATTTAAGCTTTAAAAGCAGATGAAAAATAAGAATCAAGGACAGGGATCAGGAATAAGATTCCAAGAAACATAATGGATAAAACTGTAAAATAATATAACAAAAAGAGCAGCTATTTGACTTTCTGTGACATCAGTAACATCTCCCTATAAATATACAAAGTGCGGGAAACAAAGAAGCACTTGCAACTTAAAGCCCATTGTTTGTATTTTCATGTGTATCTCCACCTGCATTTCTTACAATAAACAAAATTCTTGTTTAATTAATATGCATGTGCACAATTTAGTATGTTGACATCTGAGAGGCTTCATGCAAAACCTTTGATATAAGATCATTTCTTGATACAAGACAGAGCATCATTTGGTCTTTAATCACACACACACAGACACACACACACACACACACACACACACACACACACACACACACGTACTGTAGCTACAAGCCACTTCCTCCTCTCAGCGCTGCTCTCGTGGCGTCCCCCGCTCAGTCTAATTGAATTACAGAGAGGCTAAACCATCTGGCCACTGACAGCAGAGCAAGGCAGGCGGCCGGCGGAGGAGGAGGTGGGGGTGGGGGGTGTGGGGGGTGGGGGGTGAGGTTCCTACATGTGGCGACTCCACGGTCAAGGTCACGCTTAGTACCATCATCATTATCATCATTAACAAAACAGACCACACTAACTCAACAGACCCCCGACTGGCCTCTGCACACACCGATTCAGTCTGACATTTCCCGTCCTGGATAAAGATTGTTTAATAGTCGCGGTGGATTTCAGTTCCTGCTGGGCTGTGGGAGTTGATGGGGCGGTGCAGGTGAAGACACAGGAAGCAGATTTGTCCTGTTAAGATTAGAACCTTAAGATCCTGACATGTTTATAAGGAGAATAGCAATTTAAGACCATGAATCTCAATAAATATCAGGCTTATTGCTGCGCAAAAACATCCCACAAACCTTTAATCCAGTCCCAACATCACGTCAAAACCTCCCCTTGATCACCAGTTTGTTCTGCGGCCAGGTATAAAAAAAAAATAAAAAAAATTCCAGGATATTCATTGCTACTAAAAGGCAAAAATGCCTGCTTGTGCAGAAGTAATAAAGATGTGTAATGGCCAGAAATTCACTGAGCACATTCTGTGTCTAAATGCACCAAACTTGTGCCAAAAACCAAGATACCTCATAATTTATTTGGCAAAGTGACCTGAAATTTCCTGCACAAGAAATGTTGCCAAGGGGGATAAAGTCCTGATTTTAATGACCACCACTGAGCTTCAGCGCGGCCAGCAGGAAAACTTCACTTTTTATTCCTTTTACTTGTGAGACTGTAAGAGCAACGAAGTCGTGCTTTCACACATTTCCACTGTACAGTGTAATAAACAGAACAGCAGGTCATTAAAAATAGCTTTACATGTTTCTATAAATTATTTTGTGGCATTTTTATGTATTTGTTAGAAAGTTAGAAGCAGAGAAATTAGAAAAAAAGGTTTGAATCTCTCCTCGGTCACAGTCTGACTGGCATGTTTCATGTATTCCATCATCTCCTGTTAGTAAAATTAGATATAAGATGCATTTATTTCAACAGAATGTGGTGTATAATTAATAATTTTAGCCAGGCTTTATTTTAAGAAACAGTATTCTGTGACTAAGAGCTGCTTTCCTTTGGTCTGCAGGTATGTGCGATACTTCAACGGCCTCCTGTCAGGACACATAAAAATCAACAACAAGCCTCTGTTCCTGCATCATGTTATCATGCACGGCATCCCCAACTTTGAGTCCAAAGGAGGTGAGTTTCAGCCTCTGTCAGATCAACAGAAAGAGGGTTTTTCTTGAAAATATTTCTATTTTATTCCTTATTTCCTTTCCTTACAGGCTGCCGTCCTTTCCTGAAGATCTACCAGGCAATGCAACCAGTCTATACGTCAGGAATATAGTATGGAAACTTTTAATTTAAGTTCAGTGTGGTTTCTGTGTTTGAATCCGGGGCAAAAGGACCCTTTTCTGAATCAAAGTGTTGCATTTTAACAAGACTTTATTCCCTTTATTTCTGCAGCAATGTGCAAGGAGACAGCAACACCAGTATCTGCATCACGATTGAACCCGGCCTGCTTCTGAAGGGAGACATCTTGGTAGGATTTCAAAGAAAAAACTGATTGAACATTCAGAATCTTAACAAAAACAACCAGTTCCCTCCATCGCTTTTACTCTTTGTCACAAAAATTATAAGGTTTTGCTTGTCAATGTGTCATTTTTCGACAATCTGACTCTCCCTTTCTCACCGTAGTTGAAGTGTTACCACAAGCGGTACAGAAACCCGACCAGAGACGTGGTGTTCAGGGTGCAGTTCCACACCTGCGCCATCCACGACCTCGGGGTGGTTTTTGGGAAAAACGAGCTGGATGAGACCTTCAAAGGTAACTGCCTCCTGGGTGGGTGTGTTTGTACTACACATGTCTGTGTTTTTGTGGTTGGCAGTGCTTTGTATCATTCTGTGTTCATGAGGAAAATACTTATAAACAATCAGGGAAAGTGCAGATAATGGGAGCAAAGTTAAGCAAAAACATTCAGCAGCAGTTTCTTTCTGTAAACTGTTTATTCTACAGTAGTTTTGAACTTTTTTTCACTGAGATTATTGGTTTCCAGCATGTAAACTACTAGCACACTGCCGCAGGAGGAGACAGTTCATGATGTTTTTACAGTAAACAGGGTCCTCTGGTGGTGAAGGCAGCTCAGCATTCACTTACAGTGACACAAGGGAGGGAAAATAATGGAGGAAAATGCAAAAGATGGAAATCTTTATTTAAGTTAAAACTGAAAAATATGTGATTCCTTCATCTGCTCAGTGGAAACTGAAGCCTCAACATCAGATCTGTGATTGTCAGTGTTATTTTATCAATAATTTGTTTTATGTTTTGCTCTGATGTTCCTTTCACCATCATATTCATCACTTGCACAAGTTTATTCATGTCTATGGTTTTCTAAAATATTATTCCCTATATGCTGTGTGTCTCTGCAGATGACAGGTTTCCAGAGTATGGGAAGGTGGAGTTTGTTTTTTCATATGGACCAGAAAAAATCAAAGGTAATCAATGTTTTTCCTGACCAAGGGTGATAAAATGAAGAATATATGTATGTTAATCTGCAGTATGAACTGAATTCATTAACATGTTTTATCAGACGTGATGGATTGGCATTAATGACAATCTTTCTTAGTTATTTAATTTACATTTTGAAAACACTGTCACACACTTTGAGAAGACTCTGTTACCCATGATCCCTTGTGCTCTGCAGGCCTGGGCCACCTGGAGAATGGGCCGAGCGTTTCTGTGGACTACAACACCCAGGACCATCTGATCCGCTGGGACTCGTACGAGAGCTTCAACCAACGCAGTGATGACGCTGTGGATGGCGAGCACGGTATGTCCACACACACACACACACACACATATATACACACACACACATGGTTTGATGGATAGCTTGTCTTCGCTCATCCATGGTTACTAATAGAGACTTGCAGATTCTCATGCTGTCCCATCTGCTCTTGCTGCTGCTGTTTTGCCTGCAGTGTGTAATGAAAGAATTTGTCTGCCAGTGTGACGGAGCAACTTTGTTACAGTGTCGGGTTTTAATAGTTTTTAGGATGCAGCTTGTAGTCTGGAAACGACAAGCTGAGACTTCTGCCTTCCAAATACACTGCTGAATTTTCCCTTTAAAATATTTACTGAGGAGTTTTTCAGTCTTTGGTACCTCTGTACTGACCTAATTTCAGCCCAAACATTGTAGTTTCTCTGCTGTAATACATATTTTAAAGGAAGCACATAACTGTGTTTCAAGTCCTTGTGCAGCAGAGGTCTGAATTACAGTTTTTTAAAAAGCAGCTTTGTCATTTTAAATGTAATTTGATTCACAAATGAATAAATAAAGGATTCAATTTTTTCCTGTTTTAGATTTGAAGCTCAGAATTCATTGTAACTAAATCAGTTATGATTTCAGACCCACATTTTGAATTTACAACTCAAAAATCAAATATCTTAGTTCCAGACACAAGTCAAGATCTCTGCACTCTTTTTGAAGAGGCATCTTTTTACTCTTCATGCATCTCTCCACCTCTAAGCCCCACATCTTTGAGCTGTTGCCCCCACACATACACACACACACACACACCCTCCTCCCCCGAGCCTGTCAATTAGTACTTTAAATAGCTGCTGCAGAAATAGGGGGGCGTCAGTCTCCCTGCTACTGGCTGTGCCCTCCTCAGAGGGGGTTTGTAACCTGAGACACCACCAGCAACCAAGTCCCACAAGTGCACCAACTAACCTCCATCCAGTCCAAGCTTTTGCTTCTGTAACAGGACTTCAGGAATTCAAAAAGCTGGGCGTCCCGTATCATTTACCCCCCGTATCAGACACATGAACGCTGAATGCACAAGATATTTAATTTAGTCCACTGCATTGTCCTGCTTCTTTTTCCCTAACAACAAAGTTCTTAAACAAAGTTGGACAGTGATCAAATTTGACAAAGAAAGTTTTAAATCAGTGAAGAAATATTAAAAATCCAGTTTAAAAGGGAGCAGATGAAGGTCCACAGCCTTGCAGTTTTGCTCTTAGTGGGTCAGAAATTTGTCTTACAAGCTTCAAGTTAGTGCCAAGGAAGTGATTTAGTAAATTATCAATCCTAGATCCCTGGGGAAACATCGATAAAAAGACATAATTCTCACCTCTTGCAAATGTCTTAAAATATCAACAGCATCTTGTCCTGCACCATGAAGAGTAAAGGCTTCTTTTGTATCATTTTTCACCGATGTGAAGCTCTTCTGCGGTGACAAATCGGTTTCAGAAGAGGCAAAAATGCCCATTTTCCACTGAGAGCAACATCACAAAGTCAAGAACCGTTTTTGTAATTTGCGCAGCCATAGTAACAGTCATGGACTGTGACTGTCTTTATGATCTGCTATTAATATCATTGTTTTATTACTCCTCCACACATGCATTAGTTTGTCCCCTTTGTAAATGAGCGCAGCAAATGAGCAGCCTATGAATGAGTAATTGGAGTCACTAAACAGCCGAACATAATCATTACAAGATCATTTCTGAAATAAGCTGAACATCAAACATTAAAAACCTCATAAAATATCCTGTCTTGGAGTTTTTTTTAAGACTGTTAGCCTCTCAGTAATGATTAGATTCATGATCACTACTGTTAATCTGAGAAACTTGCACCCACAGGACGATGCACTCACCCTCAGTTGAGTCAGGACTTGGCAGCCATTGTAGTTCTGCATTCACTTTTATGGGATTTTTTTTTTTACAGCTTCGCAAAGACCCATTTCATTTTTATGAACATCCCCAGAGAACCGTTGCGGTAATTGCTGTGTTGCAAGAAGGTCGGTGGGAATCGCCAGGATTGCAAGTTTTATCCTAATTGAATGGGCAGCAGCGCTCTCAGCACTCAGCAGAAAAAAAAATAAACTCTCGGCCAGTTTATTCATTTCTCTAATTGCAGCCTTCGTTCTTACACTCGGACGTGACAATCTGAATGTTCGGAGGAAGCTGGTGCAGGAAAAGGGCTGAACAGAGTGGAATAAAGCAGGTTTTTCTCATTTTGGAAGATAAGACGAAACAAAGCCAGGAGGACTTTTAAAGGGAAATTCCTGTAATTTTAAACTTGGGCTCCATTTTTACATATTTTAGGTTGTAACATAGTCTTTGGGGGAATATTTACTGTCAAAGTGCATCTACTCAGAGTGCTTGTTTTCACCACAAACAGGATGAGATTACTCTGACAGCATTATAAAAAAAAGGATCCTTACAAAAGCAGACCTTTTCAAAAAGCCCTTAGTGACGGGGAACTGAAGTTGTTAAATCGCTTTGTTCAAAGCCACCAGACTCCTTTGACAAAAACAGTAATTTTACGCCGCAGAACATTGACTGCTTTGATCGGTTCGTTTGTTTTTTCTGTTATATAACTTTGGTGTTTTACAGGGTTAGTTCAGATCCAAACTAAACAACAGGGTCTTACTCCTTAATAAAAAGGTTTATCTCTATCAGGATCTTTTCTATAATATTGTCAGACACTTATAATAACAATCTGAGCTAGTCGGTGGCAAAAACAGGCACTTTTAGCGGATGTTACCAAGGATTATGTGGCAGCCATTACAGCCTGGCTTGGAGCTGTTTGCCAAAGTGATCTACTAGACCAATTTCAAAACTTTTTTGTACAAATTGTAGTTATTTAAAACCCAGAACATGTCAAAATATGTCTTATTTTTAAGACTAGAACAATCAACCTCTAACAAATTTGCAGGAAAGCTGTTTTCAAAGTTATTTAGAGCATTTAAACTATGATAAAAAAGACTTCGGAATTCTGTTTTGTCATCGGAAAAGTAGATAAATGCAACAGGATACAGCATACAAAAGCCTCTTGTCAAAAGGATCATTAAAAGGTATTGAGAGAATGTTAATCAGGTGTTAAATACAAATTCAAGTTGGCCAACTCAGGTGACCGCTGCCACATGAATAAAGCTGATAAGCTCTGTGACAGAATGGTCTATTTTTGCATCCTGCATTGCAGCAAACGCTAATCACTCATCAGGTATCATCTGGAGAATTCAGACTTGTTTATTTGCACGGGTGCTAAATAAATGCTTCATCCTCTTGGGTTCGGCTAACTCATCCTGACGCCATTTTTAACAGAGTCCAGCGACCTTGGAAATCCAGTGGAGAGGACTCGACAAAAGAGCGGTGTTTTAAAAGGGTCTGCAGGATTAGGCGGCTTAGAGTTGTGTGCATTTCGTACTGATGCGTGCACTCATGAGGAACGTGAGGAGAGGCGTCCTTAGCTTTCTTTACAGGAAGGTATTTGACGAGTGTTGCGCTCCAAGAGTTACTAAGCGTGGTGTGTGTAAAGGTGTTTGTCCAGCTGTTTGTGTTGGTGTAATACAGTATTTTTGCGCTTTACAAGCATGCTTATCTGTCTGTGTATGCCTGTAAATTTTTAACATTTTTGAGTGACTCTTCCGCAATTTTTT
The DNA here is from genome assembly GCA_029814765.1 of Acanthurus leucopareius. Classification (NCBI taxonomy): domain Eukaryota; kingdom Metazoa; phylum Chordata; class Actinopteri; order Acanthuriformes; family Acanthuridae; genus Acanthurus; species Acanthurus leucopareius. The sequence continues at coordinate 5,043,231 of JAQMCX010000041.1, read as the reverse complement.
TTTTTTATGTGGTTCGTTTAATTATGCCTAAGTGTGTGTCCATTTAGTGCATCTTGTGTTTGTCGGCTTGCCTTTGCTCCACTAATAGCCCTGTGGTGCGGTGGCAGCTGTCGACCCGCAGGTCAAACCAGTCAGAAGGCCACCGTTTGGGCCACTGAGCAACAAAAGAGCAACTGCAACGCTGCAAGCAAGTCTGCTATTTAAAAATGACATGTAGTAAACATATTTTAATGTAAAAAAAAATATTTATTTCAAATATTGTTACCATCACAGTGTCCAATTATGCAAGATTTTTGCAGGATAGATTTAAGGCACAAATTCTAGTCGCTTTGTGGCCTTAAAAAGACAAAGATAGAGAGAAGAAGATGTGCTTAAGCTCTCATAGAAACTCTTTCAACATATTTATCCTCTTCAGTCAAATGAAATCAAGAAACCAAATGTTTAGAGAGTTCAGGGAGGAAGCTCGGTGGCAATTTTAGTCTTAAATTTGGCAAACGACACTGCAAAATAAACGGTTTTATCTGTTTGTACCAGTTAAAAACACAAAAACTAAATTCTGATATTTGCAAATGTTTTATTCAGCATTTTAACGTTTCAATTTAATATTTAATACCTTTTTTTTTTACTGATCAAAGAGTCTTTAAAAAGCAGGACATAAATACAGTAATCCAGCTTTAGTTATTAAGCTATTAAATAACATTTAAGGTTGAATTATGTGTTAGTTGATGCAGTGAATGTTTTAGGAATATAATGATCCCTTGAGAATAACCACTAAACATAGTGTTTTGCTACTGTTGAATAAGTGTGTGTGCAGTGTGTGTGCGTGTATGTGTGTGTGTGTGGTGTACAGTAGGGCAGCGGGCCCAGTCTTCCTTGTTTACCGCCCACCTCCCATATTTGGCTGGGGCTGAGCCATGAAACATGTCTGGAATAGCTGGATAGAGACAGACAGAGAGACAGGCAGAGAGAGGCAGAGACGACCAGACTTTTAGCAGAGTTTTGCCAATAGTTTAAAACAAGTTGAGTTATTTTTTATTGTATCTTAAGGGAGAAAAGAAAAAGAAGGAGAGATTAAAGTACAAAGTAAAATCAACAGGAGTCCGATTGCAGCTGAACAGCACTGGTTGGTGAGTAGCACTATGGGGCCGTAGGATTATTACTAGCCTCTGATTTTCAAATTAGCAACCTCTTATAAACTCAGAAAGCCATGCATGACCGTCTACAACATTCCCTGAATTTAAATAATATTATGTTATGCTAAAATATAGTAAAAATCGAGTCATTTTTAGAGCAGGCAAATTGTGTTTTGGCAAATTGATGCAGTTTTTGCCTTCTAAAAGTTAAGTTCCTCGCTCTTTTGCCCAGACAAAATGACTAAAATACAACTCTTTGTTCATGTGGTCCAACTGTTTAAGTCTGTTTGTCTGTTTATTGCGTTTCCATGTCAACATTGTTGCATCCTGTGTGTTTGGCCACCTATATGGCATAAAATGAGTCATGGAGCGAGCAATTTGTGTGCGGAACATTTTATGAGTGGGCTGCAATTTGGGTACACCAAAACTATTAGCGACCTTTGGTTGGTAACTTCATGTAAAAACTCCAGAGAGTTTGGACTGGGACATAATGCATGGAGGACTGGTTTTGAAAACTATTCTGGAGATGGTGTTTAAAAAGCTACAACTTTTAGCTTGTTTGTGGGTTGATTGCACAATATATATTTTACATATTTGTGTCTTTTTTCCTGGGTTCTGCACAGCAAGTAAATGTATATGAAGTTGAGTTCATTATTGTTGATACATTACATAGTGTTTGCTTCTTTTTGTTCTTCTGTCATCCCCCAAGAGTTTACAGTTATTCTAACTCCACATAGGTTTGTAACAAATGACAAATCTCTCATAAACCCAGTTTAAAATCCCAATCTGTAGCTTAATCTGACATTTTCTCACTTGCAAAAAGCAAAGACTCTACGTGAATCAGACGCGTGGCACGGCTGGTAGTCAATCAGATATACAGACAGTCAGACGGACAGCTTTTTATGACTGTCACTCAGATGACAGACAGGCGGATGGATGACATCATCCTGAAAGCAATCTCGCAGACAGACACTGATACAGTCACGTCACATTACCTCAAACTGTGACAGCTGGACACTGGGTGATAGATGGACTAAGAGGCAGACATGGCAAATATAAAACCGCGACAGTTTTCCTTGTGCCAGTCACTGACACACCAACCATGACACCTTTTTCGCTGATGGATTGTCACATCAAACCTCAAGAGGATGTCTCTCTCTTACTCTCATTGCTGCAAAAAATGTCCAACCTTAAGAGTTTTCCCCCAAATTTTTTTTCTTATAGTCTCTAAAAATGGTTCAGTCTTTAAAAATACACAAAAAGAAACTGATTTAAATTGGAAATTAGGAAATTAGGAAAAAAATAACTTTCTTAGTTTCTACCATTTTAAAAAAGGGAAGATTTTTGAACCAAGCACTAGAATAAATGGCTTACAGAGGATATTTTTGAATCAGGTCTTTGAGACAAGTCAGTCAGTTGTCAGTCAAACGCAGTCACCCACTGCTGGCATGCAGACTGGCCGTCTTCACTGTGATATGAAAGCTGTGAAGGTGAATGTCACATCCTGCTGTGAGATACCCGAAGGCTCGCTGACAGCACCATGCCTGCCACTGCATGTCACTGTGTATAACTGTACATGTGAGAGTCACCGAATCACTCAAAAATGCTGTGCCATGTGATGAAAGGGGCATTTAAGATGTTCAAAGCACATAGCTACAAGACGATTAAGTTACTTTGGCAACACAGGCAAAAAATACACTTCTTGAGCTATTTATTTTCACTGCAGCCTCTGCTTCAGGAAGATTTAATAATAAAGAAGTTGGGTGAGTGTTCAAGAGCATTAACGTATTACTGACATTAAGTTAAAGAAACCTTTATTAACCAGGAAATAATTTGGAAAAAGTGAAACAATTCACCAAATTTGTATTTTTTGTGTAATAAAGAGTGCAGATCGGAAGAG
>JAQMCX010000041.1:4939948-5040098 GCA_029814765.1 Acanthurus leucopareius | reverse complement strand
CTCTGCTTATTCCAAAAATATTCTCTATTTAATTAACAGCCTTAATCTTTATTCAATTGAATACTTTCTTGGAGGGACAATTTTTGCAATGCGCTACTCTTATCCTGCTTCTTTAAGTTCAAGTTTAGCATTGTTTAGGTTTTTCCTTCATGAGCTTTGGGAACAAATGGTTCTTTTCATCTTTGTCACCTCGGCTCACTTCAAAGCAGGTTGCTTCACTTTTTCCAACCTCCCAGTTTTACTGCTGTGCCCACCCAGTTTCCTCCCAACCTATAGACCTCCTCCAACTCCAAAGAGACCTGCAGGTCAAAGCTCTCACTCAAAACAGCTCTTACTGTAGTCATCTGTTCGCATGCATGTGCGGATGTACATTTATACACATAGATAGAATCATGTGTCTGCATTTTAAAATGGGTTTTTCTCCTTTTTATGAGGTCATTGTGTCTCCTATTAAAGAGTCAAGCCCGTCTTTAATAGGAGACACAATGGGATCTAAAGGAAAATTCCTTCCACAAATCCTTCAGAATGATTTGTGGTAACATTGCAGTCCATTTAAGAAATTGCAGGGCTTTTTTAAATTGCAAATTGAACCAATCCTTGTGTTATTTTACTATATTTCTAGTTGAATATAAATAGTTCCCAGGTCCACAGAGTCTACTTTCATCAGATAAAGCCAAAATTAAGATGTCAATATGATACAAAATTGTGTCATCATCATAGAAATAACATTTATAAAACTGTCAAGTAAAAATTATTGATGCTTAGGGGAGCAGAAGTGGTCTTAAAACAGATCCCTGAGGAACTCCTTTAAGGAGACTAAGAAGATCAGCGTCTTAGCTTGCTCAGTTTAGCTCCTAATTAGGAAATGTCTTATGGTATTATGATCAACTGAATACACTATATGAAGAAAGCAAGTGGTAGGAGTTTAATTTTAATGGTTAAACCTGTGCAATCAAAGGATTCAATAATGATTAAATAGTGATGATTAAATAATGTGTCTGTTAATCTTAAATGGACTAGCTATGTATATACTCCACATCCCAGCTGGTGCATTTGATACAGCCAAAACATTGGTCTATTTATAATAAACTATCGGCCACAGGTGCTTAAATGGCTTTTTAATGGCCTCCAAGGCTGGGATGTGGCGATGAAACACTCAAACAAACACTTAAGAAGATACATCCCAGAGGCAGGTGCTGAGTGTGTGTGTTCGTGTGTGTGCAACCCTGTAAAAGCAATGTCTCTGGCACTTCCACAAGACAGGGGAGCACCTGTCACATGAGAGGATATAGAGAATGGACAGGTGTGTGTGAGAGAGAGAGTGAGAGAAACAGACAGAGACAAGTATTATTCCCAATTTTTAAATGCATGGTGGTGGTAAACAGTAGTTTTGTCCTTTGAAGCAGAGATATTGACATGTTACACTGCAGCCGGACAAAAGTTGTTGGCAACCTGTGTTAGCAAGAATTCAGTGACTCAACCGATCTAATTTGAGATCTGCTGCAGTTATTTATTGACTGCAGAAGAAAGCTATTTGTCCCAGATGGAGAGCTGCTTGTTTGTGCCATTCAATATCAGGGTCACTGGATGTAATGCCAGACTGGGCAGTACAGTCAGGTGACACAGGGTCACTTAAACTGAGTATGTCGTCATCCTTGGATCATGTCTGGATCACTGCGTTGATGTGTCAGTGCCAAGTCAGACCTACCAGAGGATCAATTTCTTCTGTTCCAGCACTTATTACAACATCTTATTATTGAACCATAATAGCCTATTATTATTAAAGTATTCGCTGTATATGTTCATAATGTGACAGACGAGATGGTTTTTAACTCAGAGCCATCTGGGAAGTTTTCCTTGGATCTGTTTGTAAAAGTGCAGGTGCTTTCAAAAATACTGGAAAGGTGATTGGACGAATCATCTGTCTATCACAGTCTTTTGCAGGCTAACGTCAACCAATCAGATTAATTAGTTTATACTACATAGTAGTCAAGCACTACCAGCAGATGGAGTTGTTAAATTAAACAGTTTAAATCAGTCTGAGAGGAGTAAAAACATCTGTGTCCTCAAGAAAAGCCTTCAGTGCTGTTCTTTGCTCTTCTTTTAATAAAGAAATACTTTCTAGTTCTGATATATCTGTTGCTATAGCAGCATTGATGATAATTCTTTAAGAGCAAATAAGGTCTGGCTGGTTGTCCACCTAAATCACATCTGTAGCCACCAGCAGTTCTTCCTCATAGGACACTGATTGGTCAGAACCAATGTGATTCTGACAAAAGCATAGAACTTGAAGCCTGACAAGATGTATTTGCGAGATCAAATGATCACAAAACTGCAAATTCAGTTACATGTCTTCAAAGACACCCTGACACCCAGGACCTGACAGCCTGCTGCTGAACAACAACCTTCAGAATTCAAGAATCAAACATATTTGCTTTCCCTGTTTGCAGGATGTGCGTGTTTGTATTGTATTTAGCATAGCTTATGATTAGTTTACAACTGTATCACCATGCAGCGCCAATTTAACTTAAATTTAGACCCACTCAGATGCCAATATAGAGCTTTTGATCAAGTCTTACTCAGCAGATAGGGTTTAGCTGAAGGACTCTTTCAGCACGAGTCACCTCTGCTGCTTTCTTCTATGCCAAAAACATATGTGTTGTAGTGTATGTAGTGGTGCTGATGTGCATAAGACCATCTTCCTTCCAGCTTAAGCACATGCCATAAGTGTAGGGCAAATGTAAAGGTTGCGACCTTGCAGCGCTTGTTTAGTGAATTCCTCTCGTAGTCTGCGTTGTTTGTCACTTCCGTTCTTTGCTAAGTCGAAAGGATAACGACGATCGCTCAGGCATCTTCTCCTTGATATGTGAGTGAGAGGAAAAAGTGAGGAGGGTGTTTGACTAGGTGAGACTCACTCCGGAAACATTTAAACTTAAACACTGAGTCACTCACTAATGCAACAGTGCTGTCTCCACTTTATCCTGCTGGCATTCATAACCTTAAAAGTATTCAAATTTGACATACAGAGAGTGGAGAATTAAAGCAGAATGGACTGCAACTGCTTTATTAATCCGATTTATAATTTTGTTAAATTTGCAGATCTTTTTTTAAAAAAAAAAAAATTTTTTATCAAAAGTGCGCTAATATTTGCATCAGATTGTGATTTTTTTGGATTTGGAAGATCAACTGAAGTTGGTACTTGTGGGTTTGTCAGCTTGTTATTTCAGTGGAAACTTCTGAGGCAACATCCCCAACAAGACGCACCAAGCAGAGACACCAAATTAAAAATAAATCAAGATATTTCCTGTAACTCAATTATATTTAACATACCTCAGCAGCTTCTTGGGACTCCTACCCAACAACTACTGCTTTGTGCTTATTTAGTTTGTCTGTTTCTTTCTTAAGTGTTTGAGCTATGACGTGCCAAAAAAACACTGTCTGCTCCTCTGATCCATCCTCAGGATGAGTTTAACCAGCAAGCGGAAAAAGTGGCACAATGGCAAACTTTAGTCTTTTTTTTTGCCACAGAGGGCTAAAAGATCATCTTTATAAACTAGAACAAGGGCACTCCCTATTCTACTAAAGGTCAGGGAGAAAGAGAGAGTGTAAAAGAGAGAAAGCAGAGGAAAAGTAAACCATTGTTCTCTGAAATGTTTTTGAAACAGATAACTTAGAACTAGAGAATAATCAGAGTAATTAAGGATTTGCAAAGTTAAAGCTTTTACTGCATAAAGATTTAAACTTTGCCTTGTAAGACTTGCAGATAAGAAGAAGGAGGGTCACCCTGAGAGAGGGGATCCTCCCTGATGACATCAGTAGGCAGGGGTGCTGTATTCCCAGGCGAACAGATGGTGTGGGACTTGTAGTTTCTCTTTTTTTTTTCTGAAGCGCTGTCGCTTCACAGGCAGCTGAGAAGCGTTGGTGGCAGTGGCGGAGTCCCTCCTCCCCCGCTGCCGGGAACAGCCAGGGATCATCCCAGAGTGCCAGCTCACCCCTTTCGGCGGCTTCAGCGGTATGGCCCCGCCTCGCTCCAGCAGAGCACATGTTAGGTGATGAGAGGACATGAATCAGAGAGGACAGGGAGAGTGAGAGGAGAAGCTCAGAAGTAGAAATCTCAGTCACCAAGAGGCTGCTGAAGGACTCCTGTTTATGATGTTTTGACTGAAACGAGGACATCATTGTGGCTTCTTTTTATCACATTTACTGCCTGAAGAAGAAGAAATATTTCATCTTTTATAGGACATGTTGGGAATGATGAAATATAAATAAAGAGAGCTAACCTACAGGACTGGTAAGGAGGATGTTCTCACTAAGTTTGATACAATACATAGATACATTTATGATTTAAAGCATTTTATCAATAAAATAGGATAGAAGTTACTTTAAAAAATACTAAAATTTAAAAGACATAAAGAATTTAGAACATGTGATTGCTGGCCAGAAAGAAAGTTTTTTTGTTAAAATTACTGAATTTTTTTTAAATCTAAATTATTATTGTCCTCAAATTTAAATTTTGGAGTAAAGTTCTCTAACTATAAGTAAACTAAACCCAACTCCAAAGATAATGTAACACTAAACCTTTACCAGTTACGCTCATAATGTTAATCCTGGTGTCATCATTAAAAACAACCGCAGGATCAAACTGTGTTTACAACTTCCTCGCCTGCCATCTCCTTCTCGTTGCTACTGTGCCTGTGCATTTGTTGTTGACATGGGTTTTGAAATAGCTGCGGTCCAAGTGATCCACCATATGTCCCCAGGGGTCGCTCAATTTGGAACATCCCACATATGAGCCAGCAGCGGTCATGTATATGTTGTGTATCACTTTGCAAATGTATGCAGGATACGTGAAGCCGTATCGCTGTATTATTTTCTTCTTGTGAGCAGAAGTGTTACCACAGAACGAGCTGCTGCACGTGTTATTGTTGCGTTTCATTGAAGAAAGTAAAGTGCTTACAGTTTGAAATAGTATCCTTGCTTGTAATTGAAGTGCAGATTGTGTCTCCCACTGCGTGAAATGCACTTTGCCCGACCGCTGTTTGTGTTCATGTGCCACAAATGTGTTTTGCAGTGCTTTATTTAATCAACGTTTTACCTTTTTTTTCTTTTTTTGGTTGCACCAATTTTCAATTCCCTTGGCTTCCATAAGTGTTCAAGGAATATTAAATTAGTTTCTACACATTTCTGAAACAATAAACAAAGGTGATTTTGTTCCCCATAATTGCTATTTCCAGAAAGAGCAATTGCTGTCCTATTAGATGCAAAACTGAGGCTTTTGGGTTCTTTTGCATGACATCCAACTAACAGATTGTTTTGAAGGTTGTCATTGGTAAAGTCAGGCAAAAAGAATTTCAGTTTTTCATTTGGGATGACATATTGCCCTTACAATAAACTACATGCACCAAAAAATGGGTTATAAAACTATACCAGTGCCATAAATAAATATACATCAGCCACATATATGTTAAACATTGCGGTTGAAAAGTATTTACTGGAAACTTTGGTTGTGTAACATGAAGGCAATCAGTCTGTGTTGCTGGCATGATTCAGCAGCCAGAAACCAACTTGGGGAAGACAGCTCATTCTCTCCCAGTCCAGCTCCGGGCTTTCAAACTGGCACTGGTGCTCCCCGCTTTGGCTCACACGGACCAGCTGTTTCAGTGTGTTGGACAAGACCCACCCTGGTTCACATAGAACCATGTGGGCCTGCGCTGACGCAACGTGACAGGGGCTTTAGCCCTGCAAATTGGCTATTAATAGAGCTGGAACGGGCTGTGTTGCTGGTGGCTGGGCTACATGCTGAAACTCAGTCAAAAAAGACGGGTGCAGAGGGGGGTCACTGTGCTTGTGTTGTGGGTGATCCTGCCCCGTGAAATTTTAGGATTCGAGCCAATGAAACCTAATAAAACCAGTTTGTACATGAAGAAATGATTTAGGTCACCCTCAAGCAGGTTTCATATTTACTGGAATCGTCTCAGTACAAAAAAGACAAACATGTTCCTTGAATCTTTTAATGGTTAAAACTGCAATAAAACATGTAAATTTTTTAATAATTTCATTATATGTCTCTGTGCATCTCTTTCAGAAGTTGTTCACACCCAAGGTCCACTTGATGGAAGCCTGTATGCTCGTGTCCGCAAGAAAGACTCCCTGGAGGGAGTTGTCACCATCAATGGGCTCCCAGTCCATGAGAGCCCCTTAACCAATGCAGAGATTCCATTACAACACGCCAACCATCCCCTCCAAACCACTGACCAGACCCTTCCCGTCACAGGCCATGCCTCTCTCCCTGCTGTCGACCACACTCTCTCTGTGAGCAGCGACTCAGGCAACTCTACCGCATCCACCAAGACTGATCGCACTGACGAGCACAGCCAGTCCGTGCAGAGCGCCGCGAACCACAACAACCCTGTTGCGACCCATCCACCGCTCAGCCCACAGGAGAAAAGAGAGCTCGACCAGCTTCTGAGCGGCCTTGAGGCACCAACTCAACGGCAGGCGTACTTGTCCACTTCCACCAGTCCAGGAGGAGGTGTCCGACACCTGGTCCCAGCGCAGGTGCACGTCAACGGGGGCCACACAAGGCTGGTCGGTGCCCCATCAACAGAGGAGCGTGAGACCGATATTCTTGACGACGAACTGCCTAATAGCCAAGAGGGCAACAGTGTGGACAGCTTGGGCACACTGTCATCCCTAGAGGGCCAGGCAACACCTGCTGACCTCTACTACCGATCACAGACGCCCACCAACAGGCAGAACGACGGACCCTACCTCGAGAGAGGTGTCCTTAGGGAAAAGTTAAACGAGATGCCTGTGCATGGAGTACGAACTCCCACAGTGATGCAAGAGAGGTCTGTGGACTCTGCATCACCACAGGGGGGATACAACACTTACCAGAATGGAGGAGGGATGTACCGTTCGCAGTCTTTTGGCAATCCGCCAGCCAACAGCCCTGAGACTAACCCTAAACTGATGCCCAGGGCACCCGAAAGGAGCACCAGTAGCCGGGAGGCTGTTCAAAGAGGTCTCAATGCCTGGCACCAGCATAGCCTCCCAGATGATCCATTTGGCCCCCCTCTTCAGTCAACCCATAGCCTGCCCCACTTCCCCACCTCAGCCTCACAGCGAGACATCGAGCAGTCCATCGAGGCGCTCAACATGCTCATGCTCGACCTGGACCCGATCAACTCCCACATGTCTAAGTCTCACAGCGCACCACCTGGTGATAACAACCTTAATTCATCCCAGGCGCCCTTCTCCCAGACCCTTGCAAGACCCTCATACCAAGCAGACTCAGCCATCCATGGTTACAACAACTCCGGGTCTGTAAACAACTCCCTTCATCAGCCAGTACGGTCAAACGGGAGAGTCTCTGCATTGTCCAACCAGAGCCCCATCATGGAGTCCCCGGCATATTCTCCTCAGAGGTCCAACGCTGGCTACCAACACCAAAACACCACCCCGACACACACCCAGGACCCCTACCTACACACACGCCAAGCAGCTCACAACTACCCCGTTGATCCCTCCTCTAATCTCAACCAGCAGGTGTCAGTAAAGCCTGTGAACTCGTACCCAGGCGGAGGGGTTTCCCACTCACCCGACCTGCAGGGTTCATCTCCTTACCCAGGCTACAGTGCCTCTTCCTCTCCTCTCCCCGCACTAACCCCTCAGCCCAAGGATACATCTTCAACATCCCTGCCCAGAGAACAAGACGCAGAAGAGGAGACCCTAAACCTGGAGGGCCTGGTGGCTCACCGGATCGCAGGTAAGGAGTTATTGTCTGATGTATGAATGCTGGAATTAATGAGGGAGGAAAGGAGTGAGAGTCTTAAAAATCTGAGTGTCGTTTTCCAGTGTTTCACTTCTTTTTCAAGGATTTGTTATACACATGCCACATATACTGTGTCTGAGAGAGTGTATGTATCAGATTTAACTGAATCAAAGAGAAATACACTTTTTCATCCATGCACTCTTCATCAATTGTGTCATGTCATGTTTATTCTACCAATTGCATTTGCACCATTGCATTGTATAACCTGCAACTCTGGGTTTATTACTCTACAGGACAACATTAGTTATTTGGGATTTTTTTTGTTTTGGTTTTTGCAGATTTTGTTTAAAAATTCATAACATGGGCTCACTTGATTGGATACTGGACTGTTTTTCAGAGTGTATTCATTAAATTTTCAGCTTCAGCTGGAAGCATCTTTAGTCCTGAGCACCAAGCAGCACGTGAGCAGTGCAGCTTTCAGGAGTTTCTGTTACAGATTCATCATGGGGTGCCGCACCAGAGGGATGACCCGTGGTCATAAAATTAGCCCTGCAGCGAAAATAATGCAAAGCTGGTGAGAGTGGAGATGGGAGGAGAGTAAGAATAGCCTCGTGTTTAGAGGCTCCAGCTTCCATGCATTGTCTGCATTCATATTTACCTTTATGTGAAACCAAAAGGCTGTTCCCAGGCGCCTCCCAGTGGTACAAAGTTGTAAATTCATCCCTTGTTAACCATTTCAAATACATTATGTAATTATCAATCCATTAGGATTAAAATCACCTCACCTTGCAGTTATGCAACTTAATTTGCCTTTTAAAACGATTCATTTGACATTTTCATTTTCATAAAGTTCATTTCTGTTCTGATTTTTCTTCTTCTTTTGTGTTCAAACCATCTCCCTGCTGTATGGACAACCCTCCCCACCTTTGCTTTCTCCTCTGCACTCCTCTCACCATCCTCTTTCACCTCTCTCCTCCACCTCCTGCCCTGCATCCACCACCCTGACCTCCCTCCCCGGCAACAGAGTACAACGCTCGTATTCGGGGCATCAGTGAAAGCATGACACCGCAACAATCTGACCGCCATCGCTCCTATTCCTTCTCTGGTTTGTCCACTTTCCCTCGCTTTTATTTTATGGCATTGTTTCCTTTTTTCCTGCATTTTTACAAGCTTCTTCCCAACTATTTTCAAATTCTTTTAAGTTCTCTTGTGATTACTCTCTTTGTGACTCTTCATCAGTTTTAATTTCTGCTCTATTTCCCTTTTTCCACTGCTTTTTCTGCTCCCTCCACCTCATTTCTTTGCAAACCTCTTTCACTCTCTCTGTCTTGCACTCTTGATAAAAGCAGGTTAAGGTTAAGCATCAAAAGTTAAATACACCAGCTGAATACATGAGAAGGGTCATAGAGAAACTGAGACTCTGAAAAAGTCCCTGTTTTTCACTCAAATCAAAAGATCATTCTGTCTTTTCCAGTGTTGCACATTCAATATAAAAAGCTATTTTTTAAAACATATCCAGTAAGCTACCAGTTCCACACAGTGAGTATACTGGGGTGTTTCAGGGGTTCGCTCCAGAGGAATGACCCCAGAAGTGACGCAGGAGACCGGCCGGCGTCGGACCACCAGTGAGGGACAGTACCAGAGCAGCCACGAGAACACACCGATGGTGGATTCACCAGACTTCGCCCACAATCTGGCCCTCAACCCGGGAGGAAGACCCAGAGAGGTCAGCACTCAGTTTCAACGGTGTAAAAACAGATTTATAAAGCTCACAAACACTCTGTTTGTCTGCCAATCCACTCATGAAATTATAAAGCTTAACTACAGATATAGACAAGAAAGTATGAAAGGCTAAAACACACTAAATCGTACAAATATATCAGCAAGAGCATGGCAAAATTGAGAAAGATTAAAAAATATTATTCAGATTATTCAGTGAAACCAGAGGATGCAGTCACTGATGTTGATCTTATGGATCGTTTCTTTGTCTCTCTGGTTTGTTTTGACGTCTGTATCCTCTTCCTTGAACCTGTGCGTGTACCTCTCCCATTTCTTCTCCTCTCCCAGGGTCCAATGCACAGCTACAGGGAGGCGTTCGAGGATGACGAGGCAGACGGGTTTAACAACAGTCCTAACTTTGGAGGCGGTGGTGAGAATTCCCCCCAGACCCCCAGCTTCCCTGTGTCACCACAGACTCCTTACTTCAACATGTGTAGGTTCAGCCTGTCTGCAGCACAGGGCCGCTCTCCAGTCCTCTCAACACTGACTTATAACCTGAATTACTCTCTCTGCTCTTTCTCTGATTGATTAAAAATGAAATGGGTAGGGAAAAGATGGACATGAGGAATGCATTTGTTTTATTTATTATGTAAGGTAATCATAGTTTAGTTGTACAATGGGAACAAAAATGTTTAAAATGTAGCACAAAACAAAATGTTCACACCTAAAAATAAAGCAGAAAAAAAACACTTAAAACTAAAGAGAGTTTTAGTATAAATAGTCAAAAATATGTAATTAAAGTTGAACATATCAGCTACTAAACCAAGAATGCCAACCAATAGTACCTGAAATAAATTTCTCAAGTAAAACTTTCAATAACATAGAAAATAGAGCCTCTTCTCGCAGTCATGAGCCTCCCATACACAATCTTTTGTACAACCAGCTGCATTAGATTCACTTGAACTACCCAACAGATTCTGTGAATCAATATTTACTTCATTACTTCCTTCATTGGCTCCCTCTGTCACCTCATTAGAATTTCCGCCGGGTGTAGAGACCCTACTGTTGGCTTCCTGCGTCTCTTCTTTCACCTCTAGGGCCGCACACTCCAGCTTGACTTCAGGACACTCAGGTTTCTCTTTTTGACTCCAGGCTTCGTAACTCAGCGGCTGCCCGTCCACCCAAAGCCAACGTCCGGGGAAGAAATGCAGACCGATCCAGACTTTGCTTGTCGTATTGTCTTTGCTCAACTCTTTCTTGATCAGCATCATCTCTGTCTCCGATGCCACACTAGCCAGGTCCCGATGATGCTCCCTGCAGTACTCCAGTGCTTCCTCCCAAGTCTTTTTCTCCCTCACCACAACCACTTTGTAGCAGAGGAATTCTAGTGCACTGTTTGGTGTACCATCGTGCCATGAATTGGATTTAAAAAGGCCGTAGTCCTCATTATGTCGGTTATCGGGTTGACCCTGCGCCCAGAAAAATGTGGTCACCCCTGCACCACCTGACCACGTCCACTTCTCACTGTCTGTAGAATTCCTTACCAGTCCTATCCAGTAGAAGCTGTTGCTGTCCATGACTAGCTCCAAAAGTTTACACATATCCAATGAATTACTGACAGGAGCCATGTCTGTGTAATGCTGCCTGCAGTAGCTCTGAGCATTGAGCCAGTTCATTTTGCTCTCAATGTGAACATACTTGCAAAAACTTGCAGAAAAGCCCAGCAGGAGCAGAATGCAGGTGACAGTTTGATCCATCGTCGTCTTGTGTTAAAGAAAGACTGCGAGTCCTGCAGCGCACTGAAGGCACACAGGGTTTTGGAGCATGTTCATGCAGTTTATGACCCTCGGTGTTTTGCATAGGGTGGACCCTCTCTGTCACTGAACCGTTCTGTGTTCAGAGGCGAAATGAGAACTCACAGCTGCTCACTTCTTCTTCGTTGAATTCTCAACATGTTCAGTTTGTGTGTGGAACCTCAAAAAATAATAACAAGCAATCATGAGCAACAACTTTAATAATAAATTTGGAATTCACGTCATTTTTCAGTCAAAAACTGCACCAGTTCTGCGGATCGTGCCACTCCAGAGGTTTTGCCTTCATAAATTAAATATCTTTAGGGTTTAGTTGGTTGGTCAGATAAGACAAGACATGTTAAGTGAAGCATTTATATTCTCTCTTTAGATTTGGAAATTAAAAGTCAAAACTTTTTAAAGCTTTACCCTGGAGCTTCACATCTCATAGTCTTTTCTCAGTCTGAGGACCTTGGCTTGTTACCAAGATCTTTACCATAAATTTGATGATTTATTGCGAAAATACACATCAAATATAAAAATATAAAGGTAATTATGTTATGTAAGGTTTTTTTATTTTTCCCTCTTCAGATTTCTTCAAATTGTTAAATCTCACCACTGAAAAATCATCACTGTGTTTGGAATTTGTAGCATTTACAATTTTTAATCTTCACATAAGTCTGGACAAGTTAAGTCAGTTTTGTTTTTTAAAGCCCAAAATCACAAATCAGATGTACTGCACAAACAAATTCTGAATTTGCTTCAGGCAAAACAACCTGGAAAGTGTTGCATGACTTGTCAGCAAACAACAGCATCGAGCAGGTGTGTGCAAATCAGACTTTGTCAGAGTGTCGTGTTTTTTCTGGCAAAGCAAATTGAGAAAGGACAAATGTAAAGAGGGAAACACACATGCACAAAGTGTGTGTTTGTGTTTTGTGTGTACTTCTTTTAGAATTTACTTTTTCAATCGTCTATACATTTAATCAGATATATACAAACATGGAATTTTAGGATGAGGTTGAATAATAATTGATTCACAATGTAGGTTATCTGTGAATTACCATTATTATTATTTATAATGAAGCATATTTGATATTTTTGTCTTTTGTTCATCACTGCAGTACTTTCTTGATGTCTCATGTGAAAACTCTCTTATTATGACATAAGATTTGCAACTTCCTCGTCCTGCAACACTTGAAAGAAAATGTAAAGCTTTAGCATTTAGCTTTTAGCATTCTGCCCAGTGCCGCAAATCATCAGGTTTGCCGGATTTGAGCTTTTGTGATATATATTTGTTGCATCTATTCTTTCAAGTGCACAGACAGGCTCGATAAAACACATTCACTTGAACCCATTCAGCCATTTATCTTAGATTTCCAGCCACACAGTCCGTTGCAGGTCTGTCAACCTTGTTCAGCAGGTTTGTTTGACAGGCTGTGTTGACGGCGGGGACACTTTGTAAGCCAGCTCTGCCCCCCCTATCTCTTACACTCAGCCCTGAACATGCAGCTGTTGCAGTAAGAATCTGCTCCGTGGCACAAACCTTCACATTTACCCCGACCATCATCCCTTTCCATGCCACCTTAAGTGAGCTTGAATCCCTGTCATGCTTTTAATCTTGATTCTTCTGTAAGTGGAGGATTAATGAAACTGAAGAGTTCATTTCCAAAATGATGGATGTCCTCTACCTGGAATTAAAGCAATCAGTCCCTCATATACAAACAATATAGTCTGTAAAAGGAATTTAACCATGCAGCTTATAAGCAGATTTAACAGCAAAGTCAAAGTAGTTTCATTATGGCATCAATAAGAGGAGAAAAAATCAGACATCATCCCTCATTTTGGAAATAACTTCTCAGCTTTTGGACAACTTCCTCCTCCACATCACATGGCAACATTAAAATGACTGCATCCTCAACCATTAACCTGATGTATTCAGTCATAATCTACCCCATAACCTGTCATCGTATGGGAAACAGCATGTTGTAAATCATCTAACACTTTAATGACCACGTTTGTGGAGAGATGCTCATTGGCTAGTTTTCAGCTCCAGTGTCATTCCTCTTGCACGCATTTTTAAGATGCCACGAATAAGAATATGAAGGGGAAACATGACTTTGGATGTTATAGGTGAGACAGTTACACAGCTAGTTACTTAGGTTCTTACATAATATGAACTTGGAATAATGTGAATTCTTAATTATTCATAAAACACATTTTTGCATCATTTTGTTGGGATGATGATGCCTGATCTAGCATGTAGAAATATATCAAATGTCAGCTGTAAACTTAAAAAAAATCTCCCTAATTTTATTTATTGGGTCATGGGTTTTTGCAGTGATAACATTTGCCTCTGAATCCTGGGCCCTCTGACCTTGGAAATAACTATTTTATATTCCATTTTTGTGAATGAATGGAAGAGAATTTATTCTTGTGCGTTTGTCCTACTTGTAACCTTGCAAGGGAGCCAGTGCCTTGAGAGTGTGCAATAATAAAACTTTATGAGCTCTTGAAGCAAGGAACTAGCTAATCTTGTGTTTCCTGCAGCCAAGTGCATCTCAAACATGTTAATTCATCATCTTGACCATTTTCATGTCAAACTGTATTGATGTTTAAGTAAAAAAATGTGTACTTTTATGCCTTACACTGGTTGTTTTACAGTCTTTTATGGCAAGTGTGTACAGTTGTCATTTTTTAATGTTTTTATTATAATATTTCCTCTTCTTTTTATGTCCTCTTCCTTGTAGCTCGATCTCCTCCAGGTTTGGCCAAGACTCCCCTGTCAGCACTGGGACTGAAGCCTCATCAGCAGGGTGGAGCAGGTCAGTTTCACACACATCAAATGTAATCAACTCATCTCATTAACACTGCTTCCCTATACAGAATTAACATAATGAGGTAAATATTCTGTTTATTTTTTCCCTGATTAATCCAGTTATCATCTGTATCATTCAAATATGCAATGCAGACATCACTGGAGTTAAACCTTGTTTCTTCCTCCTTCTGTTTGCACCTGACCTAATCAAAATCTTCAGTTTTACAAAGATGTCAAATTGCATCATGCTAAAAATATGTAATAATAATAATAATAAACTGTTATAAAAAGTGGAATAAAATTATCTTAAAAACTACTTAAGAGGATCAAAATGCAGAATAATAGATTTGCAGCAGCTCTGACTCTGTGCAGCATCTCTGCATTATGTCATGTGTTGCTGAGCGAGCAGAAACTGGCTCCAACTCCGTGATGTTTAGAGTCTGCTGCCCTCTAGTGCTCAAAGCTGTTACTGCTCTTTAAAATGCTTTTACTAAACACACCCCCTACAGTTCTTGACTTACACTCAAGTATTTCCTCCTTGTCTCCTCCTTTTCCACACGTTTCGTGTTTCTCTTCTTCTCTTGCTCTCTGTCATTTCTTGCTGTCAGGCTCTGATTCTAATGATGGAGAGCAAGGTAAGGTCATTTCTGTGGCAACGTCCTGTCTCACAGCACTGTCTTCTGACCTCAACATATTGTTTTTTTCAACATTTTATTATTTCACTGCAACCAAATGTTTACTTTTCAGTTCTGCATCCCTGATTTTCATATAATATTTATTGTATTTGGAATAAGTTTTGCAAAATTTGCTTTTTTCTCTTCAATTAAATTTTTTTTGCTTGGATCCAACGCCAGACAATTGAATCCCATCATGCTCTTGACAAATAATGCTGCATAACATACTAAGTTTAGATTAAACATGAGTGTGTCTGTGTGTTTCAATGCTTCCTCAGATAATCGCAATTTTGGAGACTCCAGGTCACAAGCGTTCAACGTTCCTCTCTCCTCCAGCAGTCCCATCCACAGCCCTGATGGGTGAGTCATTGTAGCAGTCAGAAGATTTCTGCTATGACCACACAAATTATCACATGACTAACCAACACCTTATTAATCAACAATAGTCAGGTTGCAAATTGTTGCAAATTGTAGCATCATCAGAGACATTCAGACATCTATTCAATACAGTTGCTTTTTTTATTGATTGGTTGTGATGCTGCTGTTAACACACAACAGTCAGGATGTTGACCCTTGACCCCTATAAGGTCATATAGGCAAATGACAAAGTCTGATTGTATTAATTATGATGCTGTCATACAAAACACACCTTATATTTGAACATACTTTTACTGGAAAACAATTCAGATGATTGTCCCTTAAATATAATGTCTCTTCATCTCTATCTAGAGTGTTTTTAACTCATTATTGAAAAATCAAATGAAACAAAAAGAACAAAAATGTTTCTGCATATTTTGCACATTAATTCCAGATCAGAATGAAAATGCAAAATAAAGGTGAAAAATAAACAATATGTGTCCGCGTATTTTTTCTGCAGGAGGAGGACTGGTTCTTCAGAAGTTGCCCCCTCCTACACTAACAGACCTGCCTCCCCCGACGGCTCCACAGTCAACATCATGGGTGTTCACACCGTCCCTGGCAGCCCCAACACCCTCCACCGCACAGTGGCCACCAACACGCCGCCCAGCCCTGCCCTCCAGAGACGCCTGGGCCAAGCCAGCCCCTCTCTGGCCAGACACGCGCCACCTGCTGGCGGCAACATCCCCTCCAGCCCCCTGATTTGCCGAAACCCTAAAACAGCAGCTGCTGGCATTCCCCCGAGCCCTCTGATGGGGCGCCGCACTGCGACGAGCGGACACAGCACACCTGATGACCTGAGTGCCACATCTTATCAGGGGAACACCCAAACACCCTCCACACCTGCCTTCCCCGTCTCCCCACAGCTGCCAGAGAAGAGGCACATGTCCAGCGGGGACGCAGAGAGGACAGACAACAAGAACCTGATGCCCACACCGACCAGCGGGGGCAGCACGCCAAACCTGTCTGGCACAATCACCCTCCCCGACGTCTCTAAGTCCATATATGGTGAGGTGCCGAAAGACGAGATGATACTTTAGCTTCCAGATGTTGTTTTTATCCTCTACAGTGATGTTTTTCCTTGTCTCTGTGGTCCAAACAGATGGTTATCCAGACATTAAGATGAATGTGAAGTTTGTTCAGGACACCTCCAAGTACTGGTACAAGCCAGACATCTCCAGAGAGCAAGGTGAGAGTTAAACGTTTCAAACATCCCACTGCCATGAACTCAAAAGTCAGAGTGAAAGAGTGTCAACAACAATGGCAGCCATCCTCCTCTTGATTGTGTATTCTCATTTCATCTCCTTTGCCCTCCTGTTTGTCCTCTTTCTGTCCTCTCGTCCATTTTATTTAATCAACATCTCTCATGACCTTCATCTTGTTTCCATCTGTTTATTTCCATTTCTAACGCACCCTTTTCAATCTCCTCATCCCCTTGCTTCTTCTTCTCCTTCTTGTTTGTCTCCTCCCCTCTCCTTCTTCCAGCCATCAATCTGTTAAAGGACAGGGAGCCCGGGGCGTTCATCATAAGGGACAGCCATTCCTTCCGTGGAGCCTACGGTCTGGCTATGAAGGTGGCCTGCCCACCGCCGACCGTCCAGCAGAACAAAAAAGGTAAAGAAACGAACAGAATATCTGACTTTTGATGAAGAGGTTTCTTTTTCTTCTTGTTTATTTGCTTTCATCATATATTTTTCCAGTTGGTGACATGACAAATGAGCTGGTGAGACACTTCCTGATCGAGACAAGTGCCAAAGGCGTCCGTCTGAAGGGTTGTCCCAATGAACCCTACTTCGGTGAGATTACAGTTCTGTTTGTTCATCTGTTTGTTAAATTTTCAAAATGATCTGGTGTAACCGAGAGATTCCATTGTGTTTGCAGGTTGTCTCTCTGCTCTGGTTTACCAGCACTCAATGACCCCGCTGGCTCTTCCCTGTAAGCTGATGATCCCCACCAAAGGTCAGTTTCACCTCCATTTATTTTCTATTTTGTGCAAAAACCTCCTTTTACTGGGAATATTATTGCCAAATTCCAATTCGAATTATGTTTTTGTCCCATCAGATCATTTATTTGTAGTTGCAGAAGCTTCCAGAATTTATTAAAATGGAATTAGAAACAGTTTATTCATGCATATCTTGTGCTTACATTTGAAGCAAGAGCCTTGCAGTGTTTATAGAGGAATGCCACTGGTACTGAACGCAATTCAACACCCTTTCTTTGTGTTAATCTGTGTTGTTTCCTGTTCTTCTTTCTTCTTCACCACAATTCACAGACCCAAATGAAGAGGCGCTGGAACTTGCCACACCCACTGATCCAGCTATTGAGCTCCTGAAGCAGGGAGCAGGTAAGCAAAGAGGAACTTAAATCAATCTTTACTGCAATTTGAGATGAAGAATAAACAAACACTCAGCTTGAAGCCAGAGTTAGATGTAGTTCCATGCAGCATCCAACAGTTAAACCCAACTCTCCAGACAAAGAAGAACAATAAACCATCATTGAATCAGTCATTTGCTCACACGTTGTCACCCTTACCTTACAGTTCAAAAAGTTCCTGAGGACGCTCATGGTAAATGCTGGTTTGCACTGTTCTGCTCCATCATGCACTTTGACTGAATGTGAATGCAGTGATCCCTCATGTTTATTAACACCTGAGAGCAACTTGAAATGAAACTTCTGAGGGAAAAAAAGTTCAATTGCATGCACAACATGTTGACAGTTGCAGTCTTTTGAAGACTTTTGAAGGATTCCTAAATGAAAACTTCAAACCGTGCAAAGCATGAGAATCTGACCTACACAGCATTCTTCACTGTTTGCTCCTCCATCAGCTTACATTAAACTGCATGCACACTGATTTCCTCCTGTGTCCGGTCTTATTTAACAGTGACTTTGTTTTGTTCACCTCTAGCGTGCAACGTCCTGTACATCAACTCTGTGGACATGGAGTCTCTCACGGGGCCTCAGGCCATCGCCAAGGCCATCAGTCAGACGCTGGCGACCAACCCTCTGCCTGCTGCGACCACCGTCCACTTCAAAGTGACGCCGCAAGGCATCACACTCACAGACAGTCAGAGGAAGTGAGTCGACACATGCAAAAATCCGCACTTAAAATATCAGATGCATAATTTACCAAAGGGTTTTAACCATATTTAATCATTTTTGATGGTTTATCAGGCTGCTAATTGAGATGAACGAGCAAAAATGTGGCCTGGTTTCATAACTAAACAGGAAAAAAAACCTAAAATCAGAGAAGACTGCAGAAAAAAAATGTTTTATTTTAGTATAAGTCTAATTCTTTTGCCCAGGTTTACCCATTTTTATCCACACAAGGTCTTCTTTTGTCTCCTTCCGTTGATTGTTTCTAAAAATCTTACTTTGGAGACCCCAAGTGGTAATCTTAAAGAAGACACTGTGGCAGACAATAAAACTAAAAGCTTTGCACTGAGAGCGTCTTAACAAAATTTTCAGGGTAACTAAAAAGATGCTGCAAATGACATTACAACAATACCACCACCAACCAGAGAATCCCAGCATCCACTAGGGGTCGCCAAAGCCTTGTGGAAGTTGCAAGGCCTTTCAGGTTTTTTCGAGGTTGTAATGAAAACCTGTGTAATAACGTCTTCATTCCTCTTGTGGCAGACTTTTCTTCAGGCGACACTATCCCATCAACACGGTGACCTACTGTGACACTGATCCCCAGGACAGAAAGTAAGAAATATTAACTTTTTAATGGCCTGAAGTGGATAACAGAAAAGTAGTTTTTGATTATTTTATCTTATAAACAATCTTATGTTTCTCTCCATAGATGGGGCAAAGAAGGAGGTGGCTCAGTGAAGTAAGTTTAAATGCTTTAGCATTAGATTTTTGCAGAAATTGAACATTAAATAGGTGTTCAAATGTATCTACAAACATGTCTTGGATGCTTTTTCAGGTGATAGTGTTGGTAGAATATTATCAAATTCAATGCATGCTAACTGCAGGGGATTTTGTCTCAATCCCACCAGGCTTTTCGGATTCGTTGCAAGGAAGCAAGGAAGCACAACAGACAATGTCAGCCACCTGTTTGCTGAGCTGGACCCAGATCAGCCCGCCTCCGCCATCGCCAGCTTCGTCTCCAAAATGATGAAGCGGTGAAACCTCAGACGTCCGAATGGCAGCGGCCGTTTTGTCTTTTTCGCCAGGACTCGATGATGTCCTTTTTTTCTGTTTCCTGTCGGTTTGTTTCTGTTTCCCTTCTCTCTTTTTTTCTCTCTGCCTTGCTGGTTTGTCTTGACTTTGGTCTTTTTTGGAAGAGTCTCTATTTGAAGGGTTTGATGTGGATCTGGTGGAGCTAGTGGACGTGTGGTGTGGAGCTGTGAACGTGACAAACATGGAGGCCATCGAAGGGAGAAAATTCACCCACAGGGCGACCTGTGCGAGAAGAAAAAGCTAGCTAAAGACTAAAGGAGCAATGCTAAGTTCAGTCGGGGAACACGTAAGGACTCGTACGTTTCAGGGTTTTCTGTTGTCGTTTCGGTTGATTGATTTACCAAAGGTAGTTGCAACACAAGTGCAAGAACGATGTAGCTATTAAGCCATTATTATTTCCTCTTTTCAAAAGATGAAGTGTCGAACAAAAAAAAAAAAAAAGAAAAGAAATACGGTTTCTTCTTGAACTCGTCTTCAGGAAAAAAGTTGGCCTTGATGGCTTTTAGCAAAACAGTGTCTGAAGACCTTATGCATGTTAGCTTGATCTTTAAGCTCGGTTCTTCTACCTTCCACAAAAAGTCATTGTGAAATCCTTAGAGTGGTCATTTTTCCGGGTCTGTTGTGTGTTGGAAAGGGCTCTGCAGTGAAACAACGACTGATCTAAACTGCGCATAGCAGACCGGACTCCCAAAAAAAAAACAAACAACAAAAAAAAAACGCCACCCTAAGGTCACCGCACTTTGTGTCAGTGCAGCCACACTTGCATCACCTCGGCCTCATGGCCAAGCCTGATCTCTCTCTCTCTCACACAAGAAAACTCGCTCGTTGGATTACCTTTGCCTGAAAATTCAGCAAGCTCCTGACAGCATGGCAGACAGAGAGAGGCGGACTGTTTGCCCACAAGATGGCGCCACTCATTCAGGCTTGGACCCTCCTCCCCCCTCCCCCTTCACAAAACTTACCCATCAACAACTGCTTGCAGTAGTGGATCTGTTGATAGACGCTGCCACTGAAACACACTGGAAATCCCCAGGGACTGGCCCCATGACCTGGACCTATGCACTGTTCTTTATGCATGTTGTTGTCCCAGAAATGCACCCTCCCTCATAGCTACATTCAACATCACTGAAAACATTCTATGCTTTACGCTAAAAACAACTTAAAAACCTTTAGACAAGTACACTGAGGTTGTACGACTTGTCAAAGACTGCATGAAATAGACAACATTTTTGTACTCTTCTCAGAGTCCTGAAAAGAGGTAGACAACCCATTGTTGAAGTAGTCACATGATGGTGAGATGCTCTATTTTTACTTCATTTGTTTCCTTTATTATTATTATTATTTTTTTTTTGGTCCATTTGAGCCAGGGTTACCTTTCACTGTACCGAGGACAGTCCCGTCTTTGTTTTTTCTTTCCTTCCACAGTGTCGTCAAAATTTACATTTAGATACCTTTTAGGGCAAAAGGAAAAAAAAATAACAAAAAACACAAGGAGTTTCCACACTGTGCGCAAATGCCTGCTTGTTGAACACACGCTCAACCATTCACAATAAGCTAAATAAAATTGATATTGATATAAATGTACATAGATATACTACTTTGAAAGGTGACATAGCGAAAAAGTATTTATTTTTGTTGCTTTGGTCCCTCATGATTACTCATATATACATATATTGTACAGTCTAGATAAAGAAGATTACCTAAAATGGGTTGAGAAAAAAAAATATATACTTATTTTGGCTAATGATTTCAAAGTCTGACGATTTTGAAATGTGTTTGAATATATGGTGTACATTACTTTGTACATGTATATGTTTGTTTTTGGGCTCGTCATGTTTTTTCGTTTCTGCGTTCTCTCAGAACGAGGTAGGACATGAATGAGATAGATGAATTGCATGGACAGAAGCATTCGAGCGTGTCTCCGTTGTTGGAACACACTCGCAGAAGCAAATGCGTTGTAGCTGGTAGATCTTAAGGTAAAGACATGCCGATTTTAGTAAAAGGGAAGCACGATAAAGCTCAGCAGCCGACCTCAAATGCAATATGAAAACAGCTGTATGCACCCATGACAGTTACGATTATAATTTTGCCAAAGATTCAAACACTTTGCACATGTATGCTGGCTGGCTGCATGTCGCTTTTTTTTTTTTTTTATGTTCAGCTGCTTCTCAGTTTCCATTTTTTGTGTTTCACGCTTCAAACAAACCTGCTGCCCACAGCTTCAGCAGCAAATTTAAGAAAGCTCAACCAGCCAGAGGACACAGAAATTTGTGGGGTTTTTTTCGCTATTAAAGTAACACATGAGCTCTTGGGATTATACAGCGAGACATTGAGCTGCAGAACACAAAAGCATGGACTTTGTGTTTTAATTTGTTTCTGCCCTTGTCTCCAAAAACAAAAAAAATGTGTCCACCTCCATCGTCTGTTCAAGAGAGAGCAGGCCTGCTGTGCCCCAACTGGAAGTGTGTAAACAAAGCACTTATATTCACAATACCAAAAGAGGAGTGACATAAATTCCATATGGGTGTCAGTGTTGGAGGTAAATAAAGTTCGACGTCTCTCACAGCTGTGCAGCTCCGTACAGCTGCAGCTCTGTCAGACTGCCAAAGGTGTCTTCTCTGGCCCTCTCAAAAAAAAAAAAAAAAAGTCAGCGATTTTTATTTATTCTTATTTATTCTTTTAATTTTTTTTTTCCTGATATGTTTTTTTTTTTTTTTTTTTCTTCCAAAACCTCGTGTCATCGTTGCATTATCACGTTTATCGCAGTTTTTAACGGTCAGTGTTAGCGAATGGAGGAATGTACGGTGGCGCTTCATTGAGAGCAAAGAGGTACAAGTGCAGCTTAAATCGACTACTGACAAGCTTTGTGCCAGTTTTAGTCACTTGGAGAAAACAAAAATTCAAAAAAATTAATGTTCTCTGATTAAATTTAAAAAAAATCAAATTGCATTGTACCTTTTAGCTTTGAGTGAAGAGTTACCTTATTGTTTCAGTGCAAAAGAAGTGATTTCTGTGACCCCTATGTGCAGATGGGACTTGTATGAATGTGCTACTATGGATGTACAAAAGGGTCTCAGATTTTGTTTGCGCTTATCATTTACATTATATTGTCATGGCTTACCTGTTCCTAAGGAGAAAAAAAAACATTAAAGCAATACAAATCAGTTACATGAAAGCTATGTGGGTGTTCATTTGGCTTTTGTGACTCTTAAAAATGGGTTTTCGAGCAATCGTAATTCATGACCTCGCTGCCAAAAGCGAAAATTTGTAGCCTGCATATTAAATTATTTTGATCATTTCTCTCAGCTACACTTTGTTTTCCATTGGTTTTGGCATCAAACATCAGCTTAATCTCTCATCATTCAGCTTGTCTGGCAGGTGCGCAGCTCCGGCCTGAACTCACCTCGTCAAGTCAAATATGTAACACCTTTGGGAAGTTCATTTAAGGAGTCGCTGGCTTTCGAAATCCTCCGTGCCCTCCCTTCGTGTTCGGAGATCAACGTCAGTGAAAGTACTTGAAATGAATAGAAGGTGGCACGAGATTGAAGCAAGGTCTTAGTCAGAGTTAAATAAGGCGAGCCTTTGTTAGACATCCAAACTTCTCATGCGATCAACCACGTATATGAACTTAAAAGTCGAAGGCACCTATGACCTTGATTTACCCGCTGTGCTGATCACCTTTACATCACCTACACAGTTATTTTACTGTCAAACTACTCCCTTATTTCAGTTTGTACTGGAGGTTGATTTATCTCTTTATCCCTGTGAAATATTTGCATTTTGACACAAAATGTGGGCGTATTGATGACAAGCCAAGCTGCAGGTCAGAACACACAAAAGTTAAAAGTCAAAGCACACAGCGTTTTTATTGTGTGTCACACCAGAAAAAGCAAATGTATGTTTCCATCCGAAACTTTCCAGCTGATCTGCGAAAAGAAAATGCAAATCAATGCATGTTTCCACCCACTGCTGTTATATGAATATTAGGAGTTGGGTGTTAAGGATAAACAGCTGGAGACACTAATCGTCCAGCTGTGTGATGAAAATTGAACATGCACAGACACACAAACACAAGTGGATGGAAACACACTGAGTGTCACGGCTGACTGATACACTTGAATGGAACACCATCGTTATTGTAATTCGTAACACCTGCGTGCTTTTCCTACCATGACACGTCAGGGTGTATTTTGTGGAAAAGGCCTACTAATGTTCTGTGCAAGATTTCTCAGAAATTTTGTGTTGATTTTAAAGTAAAGGGCTAATTTTTCTTATTCAGATTTAAGCTTTTTTTCCCATTTTGTTTTCATGTCAGTGTTTTTTACCCGCAAGTGTTTGTTCAGTGATGAAAATGTCGGTTTGCACAACACATTACGTTGTCGAAAATGAGGGAAAAAAGCAGAAAATGCAGGGTTTTTTTAATATTAATTGATCATGAGTGGAGTCTTTTCACCTTTTTACCCTCCAGCCTACAGAAAATTAAGTCACACAGTAGACAAGTCCAGTTTGAGTCACGTCTGCATTTTTGTCCAAGTCTCATTCAAAAGTCGACAAATGTAGTTTTCTAATGTTTCTTGTTTTCTAATCTTACTAATTCTGTTTTCCATTGAGTCTCTTAATATGAATCGTATGTCACATCTGAGAAAATATACCATAGCTTTAAGTGTTTATATCTTCAGTGTGGGAAACCCAGAATATGCATTATTTATTGATTGATGGATCAAATAAGGCCTTTGGTTTTCTTATAAGATAGTTATTTTTTGTTGTTTATTTAGTTCTCCATTTGAGCAACTGACAAATGTGTCAGTAAATGATAAAGCGAGTTTCAGCCACAATCTGAAAACTCCAGAGCTGAAAAATCACACAAAGACAAACAGATTGACAACAGGTGTGTGTTTGTGGCCGCGCCACCGAACCACTTGGGGAAATCCAGTGCTGCAGAGTCATCGCAGCGGCCCTCCCTGCAGTAGCTCAGCGGGTTTGTTTGTTTCGCTGTTTGTTTCCAAGTTTAGGGCCCCGAGCCCCACCACGCCTGAGACGAACGAGAGTCAGAGGCATGAGAGCCAGAGACTGGCAATAAAGAAATAAAAATCAAAACTCTGTGAGGTTCTCATGGCTGCAGACAGTGTTCAAACTCGCAAATATGCATGACACACTTCCTCCGTGGCAAATTACGTACGCGCTGTTGCTTTCTGCTTCGCCATGGCACATTATGAGCTGTGAGGGAGGTACGCGCTCCCACCATGTGCATCATGTGTCCCTCTCACGGGTCCTGGCTTAGTTCATGGACACTAATATATATGCATTTACCCTCAAAACAGACAGTAAAGGTGTCAAGCTGCGGATGGAAGGCATGTTCCCACTCCTGCCATCGTGATTTGATTTGATTTGATTTGACAACTTTATTTGAACAAGGAAATCCCATTAACAGCAAAGTTTTCTTTTACAAGAAATCCCCTGTGCAATCAGTTTTGCATTTCAATAGCATGAAATAGAGAGAAATCAAAGTGAAATTCGAACATAAAATTCGTCAAGGCAATAAAAACACCCAGCGTCAGCTCAGCAGCGCGGCGGTTAGCATCCACCCCGACGTCGGGTGACTTTGGGTTTGATAGACAGCCAGTTCATTGAATTAAAAATCAGGACCAGATGCCTTTCTGCTTTGAAATCATCCATGAAGGAGGAGGGCTGGGAGGTAAACGTAGGTGTAATAAAGGTGTTTTACATCAAAAAACAAGCAGCAAGCAAAAAAAGAAACAAAAGTCTGTGGCCTATTAAGGCTCTAACACACCTGACGAAGCATTTTTTCAGCTAAAACACACTCATGTCTCCAGCTTGTCTTCAGTTCCAACAGATCTGAGCAAGAAAAATCACATTTTTTTAGGCATTTAATACCCATGGATGGAGTTACTTTAAGCACAGAGTACAGTGATGTATTGTTGATTGTCTTGAAGAAGTCTGTTTCCTCCAAACAGCAAGAAAAATCCTCTTTGAATATAAGATCTAACTAAATGACACCGAAAGACATGTAACAATGGATGCTGCACGGACATCCCAGAAACAGCCCTTAAAGTTGTCTGTGCAAGCAGGTTTTTGGGTTTTTTGCAATCTATATTCATGTTTATTTGTTTATGTTTGATTGCACCCTCTAGTGGCTGTAGTACTTATGTGAGGGGCAAAGAACGAGGTCAGGTGACGTTGAAGGAGCATAAAAATCTGATTATGGAAGATGCTGGGACGGATGAATGGATCAAACTAACACAGGGTTTTGATCAAGGAGACTGCTGTTCATGTTTCATGCAAAGCTGTAAAGTCAGTGTTAACTTAATGTAAGTTATGTGTCATGTACGTGATGAGATTTTTGTGAACTTGACCACGTTTTTTGGTGCCTAAACTTAACAGGCGCTGATTCAAGCAGATCAAACAGTCCAAACAGTCACGCAAGCAGGACTGTGAAGTTTTAACACTTTTTGTAAAAAATACCAGGCTTACACGCAAATTAGCACTAAAGTTTGGTAAAATATTGGAGGAATTAAATTTATTTGCAATATCAAAAGCCAGGCCTGCAATCCATTTGAATACATCATCTGGGAACCTTGGGACCAGATCTGGGGACCAGATGTCAAGATATTTTGCTCGATAGGTGAACATTTTGGCCCTCTGGTGCCTTAATGAGTAAGAAAAACAATGAAGTCTTAAGAATTCTTCCTTTGGGGACCTTGAGATAAAATTTTATGACAGTTTTATGATAGTTGTGCAACCATAGGGGAGATATTTCCCTTCAAAAGAACAATATTCTCTACTGTTGCACATTAAAGGATAAAAATGAACAAATTACTTTATTTAAACTAATATAAAAAAGAAATGGTTTACAACTGGGTATCAAAATAGTTAAATTCCGTAAACCAGCCTTCTAAAGCCTGCACAACAACTTTGATTGACAGATTAAAGTCAAATCAGAGGTAAAATCAGTGTTGACACACTTGCACACCTCCTTTATTAAATAACACCTATGCAAAACATGGCCAAATATAAGTCGAAGTGTGCATGGGGAAATGCTCATAGTCTGTGAGAGGCATCTCACCCAGGTATGACCTTCCTCCACACAGCCTCGGTCGTTTTGGAAAATCCTGACCCTTACACATGCAGATGCCACTGGACTGTAAATATTCAAATAAGGGAAAATTCCCACTCTGTTCTTATCAAACGGAAAAAATCAACCTGCTTGTTTTGGTTTGCACTCCACCTCCTCCACACTGTGCCTTTTTTTTGTTTAACTTCACAAAGAGGACTTTTATTTTCTTAGATAGAAAACTGATTACATGGGACTGATCCTCTGTAGCTGCTCATAAAGCAGAGCAGCGGGTGCTTATTACAAGTGACGCTGTAATTGCCCTTTTGCCGCCTCCAAACATCCATGACGTGATGTTGCTGTCAGTGAACAGGCTGATGATGACGAGAAATGTTTTAGGAAACACTTAAAGCTTCTCAGTGATGTTCTTTTGTGTCTGCCAGTGATAATCTGCAACAGAAGTCTTGATTTTGCCCATTTTGCAGTGGAAAACACTCCTAACTCCTGTCATTTCCGACGTTTGACCGATTCGCAGCTCCTGAGGATTTCCTTAAGATAACAGTGCTGAGTTCAGGCTAATTAGGGGTGGAAACGGTACATTAGGCTTCTCCTCACATCCACATGTTGGTCAGAAGTGATCGAGGCCGGCGAGCGCTCGGCTCTGAAACAGGCCAGCTGTTCTCAAGCCAAAGCAGCATAACAGGCCCTGTTAGACTCTCGTCATGTCCCCGCAACAGCTCACTAACTCCCCTTTGGCTTCACGCTCGTGTGAAATCTCTGCAAAACAACGACCTTGAATCAAAAAGCTCATCAGTGCTAATATCTGCCAATCTGACGTACATTTTCAAAGTCATGTCAGGACTCAAACTTGATTCGTTTTTAAAAAGTTGAAGTTGTAGGGTTTGAGTGGAGACTTTGACGCAGCTCAGCTAAGAATCGACTTGGAAGGAAACAAGCAGGTTTCTTCCCTCCAGGATCGGGATAAGGATAAATGTTTCCTCTTTTCTCTGCCAGAAAAAAAGTTGTATTTTGTGGTTATGTTTGAGTTTTAACATGGCATACTGTATTTTGTGATTGGCCAAGCGATTTGAACTTTTGAGGGAAAAGTTCATTTATTTTGGAGACACATTTTCTTGCTTTTCTCGCTTGGAGTTAAACCACTAAAGAGGGTTATTTCAGTTAAGCATAAAGACTTAGCAACTATGTTGCCCTCTTAACACATCAAACCTTGAATTTTAAACTTTTTGGTTTTTATGCAAATGAAATTATCTGTTATAAAGTTAATTAGTGAGGACTTGGATGTGTTGGGATGGGGATTTTGCTACTTCCAGACAGAATCAGGCAAGTTGTTTGTCCTTGCTTCCACTAGTAATACTAAGTTAAGCTACCTGTCTCCTTTCCCCAGCTTCAATAATGAAATAAAGCTGCAGAGGTCAAATAATTACAGGAATTACAGTTTATCTGATGGTTAGCTTAGCTTAGCATTAGAAGACTGCACTCATAAAAGCTTTTAACAAGGTGGATTTCGCACTGATTAAACAAACATGATAGAAAAACTTTAAATATTTTTTTTTTTAATCTTTTGGACAAAGTCAGGCTAACCGTTCTTCATGCTAAACTAACCAGCTGCTGAATTTAGCATTCTCATGATGCAAACATAAAAATCTGAATCAGTCTTCTCATCTTAGTCTTTGCAAGAAAGCAAATAAACACATATATCAATTATTTCATACCATTCCTTTAAAAGAAGGACATAACATTTTTTCAACTAATGATACCTGGGATGTTTTTGGGCTATTTTTACAGTCCTGTATGATTTGCTGTTTAGAGCTTAAGCCTTTTTAACTTGAAACCAAACCTACAATCCTGCAGACATCGTAAAACAAACAAAACATAGCAGCTTGCAGTGCACAGGTTGACACTGAGAAGTGAAGGAATTCAAACCATCACAGGAATGATACCTGACGGTCCAGGAACAGACCAAAGGGGAGGAGGTCACCTGTTTTAAAAGAGCACAGCATATTACATTTGAGAAAAAACACAAACTGTCATAAATGTGAATACTCCCAAACTTGAGTCATGTTCGGGGCGTAAGTGTTTCTTTTTACGACGTGGCCTTTGAGGAGCCTTGGGGCTCTGGGAAAGGCCTGTCCTCGGGCCAGCTCTGAAGAGCCAGGATCTCCCAAAGAGTCCACAATGTATGGGGTTACCTGCATAATTTGTTTCAGATGCTTTTATTAAAATTTTTTCCTCAGTGATATTAATCATGTGACATGCATACACAAGGCGCCTTTTTGTCTTCACATAATTTTCTGAGATCTTATTTCTAAAAATCGTTCCAGAGCAGAGAGAAGGAAAAGAAACCCCATAACTTGACTTAAAGATTCATCTGGCTGGAAAGTGCCGGTTGAGGCGAACACGTCCTCCCAGAGCAGGAGTGATTTCTCCTCAATGGTTGCCCAGTATCAAAATGTTAAGTGTACCAGACAGACAAACACGAGCGGTTTTAGATTTTGGATCAAAGCAACACAGTTAGCGTCTTTCCAAAGTTCATAATTTCTTTGCTTTGAGTGGGTTTTGCCTTTTTCTTCCTGAAAAGCCAGTGATAATTACCAGCATGAATGAACATGACCACCACCATTTATTTCCTGTGGCAGCACCGATTCCATTACACAACCATTATTTAGTCTATGAATTCTGCCAATGGTAATAAAAATCGAGACGATCTCCTCCATGGTGGAACTTAAACCCTCGACACATTCATTCAGAGATGAAGCTGCCAGAAAACTGCAAAATCTGTCTATCTTTTATCTCCTCTTCAGTCTGAAAGCATCATATTTTACTAAACTTGGACCACTACTCTTCTTTATTCTAAATCAAATCAATCTGTATGAAGAATCAGAGTCAAACATGCATGTTCACACACCCTTTGTATTGTATATGCTGTAAATTCCTTGATCTGTAAACTGCAAACGTCCACCACCTTGTAAATCTGTCCAACATAGCGAGAATTCTTCCAAAGCAGTAGGAGTTCAGCATTAACACAATATCTAATGTATGATACAGTATATATAGCTTTAGTACACTATGTGCTCTTTATTTTCTTTCTCACATCATTTATTTTTTACCACGTTAACTTTTCCTTTCCTTCTACAGTGAAGAAATTATTACAGTGCCAGTCAAAAGTTTGGATACACCATCTCATTCAGTGATTTTTCTTTCTTTTTTTCTGCATTGTAGCTATTTTTCCACAACAATATTTGCAAAAGTTCATCAATAAGTAACCTCAATCAATAACAAAACCTTTGGCAAAACAGATAATTAGCCTGGTCGCCACCAAAAAATGCTAACAATTTACATTTTTTACAAACCATGTATACATATAATCTTCATTTTACATGTAACGTATCGACTTTTCAACAGTCCATATTTATGTGATGTGGGAAACAAAGAAAGCAAACAAAAGAACTCAGTTTGAGACTCAGTATAACAGTTGGCCAATGAAAATAAACTGAAGTATCAAAGACAAGCTCAGTGATTATCTGACAACTCCAGAATTTAAGTCCTACAGTTAATGGTCTGTGCTCTGCTGGTGGCTCCAGGAGGTGACCAGCCTGCAAGCTGAGCAGTTTGATGATGGGCTAATAATCTGATTCAGTGGAGCTGGTGAAATACTTACTTTCTGGCTTGATGCAAGGGGTTGGCAAGCGAATCAACAAATGGACTGGGCCTCTTCCACTGCTTGGAAACAGGTAATTTCTAAGTTTATCGAAAAACTTGGAGGACCGAAGGTGGCCAATTGGCCGCCAGTTGAAGCTGAGTGGATTACTGGTTATTACATCAGAGATTGGCCTTTGTTGGACAGACAGAAGCACTTGTCTTCCTCCATGGCCCGTTACATGAAATAGAATTAAACGAACTTTGACACTATGAAACTCAGTGGAGGAGGCTTTAAAAACAGCCAGTTTAACTCATGAGTTTAAGGTTGCTTCTCATGAGGGATCCTACTTAACATGTGATATAATGTTTAATAATGTTATGTAATGCTTCTATGGCTCTAAAAGGAGCCTCACCCTTACTAGGGGCTTAAATTCAGGATATCACTGCCTCTCTGCTTCAGTTTTGACTATTTTTTTTATTCTGTCTATTGGGAGTCCCTCAATCTTAAGAAGGTTCAGCGGCAAATAACTCAAGTGCCTTTTTCATTCTTTGTATTTTTCTCTGGATAGCAATCAGAGAGGATAGCTGTATTTCATTGTAAGGTACAAATTGTTCAGGGTGCATATGTCAAAATAATTGAAATCTGGAATCATCTGCAGTCAGCATCTGTGTACAGTGAAGACCCAATATGAGAACATTTTATTTTAAGGGTGCAAATTGATTTTTTTGGAAGGAAATCAGTCGTGCAATTTCCAAGAAAAAGAGCACAAGCATAGATTTTGAGAGCTAGCGATCTCAGCACCTGGCAAAGTAATCGATGAATCACTGGCATTGGAAATGGAGCCTGTCAATTCCCAAAAGATACATGATACAAACTCCCACCGTAGCCTGGAAACACACACACACACACACACACACACACACATAGGCCTGTGTCAGCTCTGTTCAGCCACTTTTAAATAGTCTGCCTGGAAAACCGGGCATAGAGGAAGCGAATAAGCATAATTCACTCATCTCTCAACACAAACTGTCAGGAGTATCCTTGAGCAAAATACTCAATTCACTAATGCACCAGTGGGGCTGCTAATCGGCAGGCAACAGTAGAAGACTGTGGTTTCACAAAGCGACTCCCAGGTGTGATTCTGTGAAACTTATGATGCAGTAAGGAGAGCGTGCCTGCTCAGCAAAACTTTGCTGGATAAATAAAGGTGAGAAAGAGAAACACATGAGTCACTGGGGAGTATCTCCTTTGTGGAGCGCAACGCTAGACCTGAGCTGAATTGCTTGCTGTTTGCCTGGAGGGGGGCTTACAACATGTTGTTAGCGAAATCCCTTTTCTTGCCTCGCCTGACAAGGAAAAAGAAAACCAAGTAGTCTGATGATCAGAATCTTTAGCTTCTCCTTAAACAAAAAGGTCACCAGTCAAAACCTGACAACAGCCAAAGTGTCTATCAGCAGCTGTTTGAAGTTGTTCTTGTATCCAGGGGCAAAGTTCTAGTGTGAATGAACTTTGGATAAAGGTGTCAACGTAATGCCAAAAAAAGAACATTTTACCTTGTATCATCTTTCTGAGGTAGACCTCATGTGGTAATAAAGCCAGTATGAAACAGAGGAATGAGGTCAAGAGCTACAGTTACTGGCTGACGACATATTACAGTGAACGATTTGTTTTTTAACAAATTCTCTTTAGATTACAACACCTCAAGGAAGTAGTTTTTTTATTTGTGGACTCATCTCAGGTAGGCCATGTTTACAGAGCTTTAAAAGTGAAAACGGCAAAGTAGATCGGCTGCACATTTTCTTTATCATGATGTAAAATCAATTACCCAGTTAAGCCAATGATGGTTTGACAATATCAGGCTATGATTACAATGTTTTTTGGAAAGCCACCAGGCCACAGTCATATCTTTCATCTTCCTTAATCATCTTGCAATTTGATAGACAGACCATTGGCAAAAAAACATGAGTTTGAAGTACTGTTTGTTTTACTGAGGCCCATCCCAATGTATGGCCGGTTATGTAGTTTTTATAACCACATCTGCTTTTACATGCAGGTTGTTTAAGGTGTAAACAAAAAAAGTTCCGGTGTAAATGCAGGAATCAGATATGGGTCACATAAAAAAGTTGGTATAAACAGAAGGTCAACAAAATCAGACATGAGTTAAAAATTTCAGTGTTGTGCAGCAGTTAGTCAAGGTTTTATTTATAGGGCGACTTCAGTGGCAGTAATTATGAAAAGTAGACAATATTTTAAAATATGCTGTAAATCTTAATGGGGCAAAAGTGGGGATGGTAAAAGATGAAGGGAGGTGGAAAGTCACAGGCTTTGACAGCTCCCTGACAATATGAGTATGCTGTTTATTTTCTTCCCTTGAGCCTTCTGTCAAAGGAAACTGATGATGGAGCTTTTGACAGTGTCACACTCCACAGGTACACAGGTACACACACACACACACACACACACACACATACATACTCACACACCTTGAGAGGCCCCATCTTTTAGCCAGGATGGTTGCCAAGTCATTTTAGCCAAGGGAGGATCACATTTTTTAGCTTTGATTTTTAACGCTTATTATTTTATCATCTGCATAGAAACATGTATATTTTGTGGGATGACCCATTAATTGTTGATAAAAATTAAGATATTTGAAGATAATTTGTGTGCATTCTGGTTGTGATCATTGGCAGTGTATAAGGAAGGGCGACAAAGTGAAGCCAAAGTATCTTGACCACCCCCTGGTGGCTGGCTGCAGCATAAATCCTGCCTCTTTTTACTTTAGCGGATAGGAAATGGGCCAAATTAAAAAGGAAAAAAAATCAAAGGAAAAAATGAATACATTTTTCCTATGTATGATTTCTGTAATTTTAAGTAGTTCCTACCATGGTGGTGCATGTTTAAGTTCAATTTTGATTAAAAAAAAAAAAAAACCTCCCTAGAATTAAACATTCAGAGGTGCACCATCTTTGACCCACTCTTTCAATATTTCACATGATTTTTTTGTCATTGTGTATGAAAAGACCAAGAATGAGCACTGTAAGCAGACTGTTTATTATTATTCACACAGAATTTTTATGTCGTGATGGCCTCAGTGGAGTAAACTGGGAGGCTGTATCTGTTTCAAATCTGTCACTCTGCTGCAGGTCACTGATTGGGTAACTCAGTGCACCTGGGCCAAGTGTCCTGAAGTTACTTAAGTCACGCATGAAGTCATTCACACTCTCTGCTCTGCTTCTTTGCAGTCACACCACACGTTTGGTTTGGTTCTGTTTCCTCATTTTGCTTTTTTTTGCTTTGTTTTGCACGTTTCAACACCCACGCCCAACCTTCACTCATGCACATCACACACATCTAATGGATTTACTCAACCCATATTGCTGTTATTTCATTTTGGCATTCAAATTTAGTTCAGTTTGGTCAAGGGTACTTTAAAAAAAACTTTCTTGTCAACAGTCAGCTAAACCAGGTCAAGAAAAAAGAAAATATTCGGTCACAAGCTTTTAAAACTGTTAAAGCTGTTTACACTGTAATGCTTTGAATCAGTTATTTCCTCGTCATGAGCTCTTTGTGACTCTTTCAATTTTTAAATTTGATTTTCCCACATGTGTCTCGGTGATGTGGGACAGGAATTACCAAAACTTTTCAATCAACACTTTGTCCTTTTGGTGTGAACAAAATCCTGACCTAACTAAAATGTAACAATGTATAATTTTTTCCTATTGATATAAACCAGATGGATGACAGTAAGTTAATGTTTTCATTGCGAGTTTGTTAGCATTAAGCACAAAGAAGCACTGTGCATAAATACAGCTTTTATACTTTATTTTCAACTACATAACCTGGTAGCTGACAAGAGGATATTGACTTCAGTGGAAATCCTTAAAAGTACTGCGCACATCCTAACCACTGGCAAAATTGACACAATTTAAACCCATGCAAATATTCATATGTTTAAAATTGCATGCTCGTATTTTTTGCATGCTCAGTTAATCTACTGCGCCTGCAGTAAAACACTTTCTCAACATCCATTTTAAACTTATTGATTGACGTGTATGAATTGAACACTGGGTTTCTCTGTGATTAATGCCAGATCAAATACTGTTGGTCTTTCCAGGAAAACTTTCTTTCCAAGTTATTTTTCAGGAAATCATTAGAATATAATGTGACATTTAAAATAAAGTGTTACCACACTTGTTTCATGCAGTTTTAGCTCCTTCAAATGTTCTGTGTAACAGTAAAGTTGCTTAAACTTCATGCAGTCAATAAAACCGAATGCCTTAAAAGTAAAACATGCATGAACTAAGCCTGTGAGCTGGAACTGTCATTATATCCAACAAGGTCAGCAGTGTAGTTTAGCGTAGCAGCTAGCCATGAGAGTTTCTGCACTGAGGAATCATCCTGAAAGCCTTCTGGGACGCACAAATCCTCTGTGCACAGAAAAACAGCAGCAGTGTGTTGTACCTCGACTGTCACTCAAAAAGCCCATTGGGTATCATCGCTCATGCACACGACTCCACAAACAGATCTGCACCTGAACCTTGCCGTCAAAACAACACAGTCTTGCCTCATCCATCATTCTAACACAGGATGGTCTTTCCTTACAGTTTGCATGTAATGTCAAGAGAATAACGGCTATTTACGATGTGTTTATGTACAATACTGTGAGACGATGTCGAGAGGCCTCTGGCTTTGCAGGTTTAAACTGTAAATTAAAAGTTTTGCAGAGCTTCAGTAACTGATTTCATTTCAAGCTAAATGAGAGTGATCTGTTTAAATACTTTCGACACTTTGTGCCTTCAAAAAGTTTGGAAAAGATGTAAAAATGTAATTCAAATACCATAAATGCATCATGTTTTTAGTACAACAGCATTTGCAAAGGACCACCTGATGGAAAAATGAAGCTTTATCATTACATCTCAGTGGTTCTTGACCTTGGCATTGCTTCCTCCAACAAAATGTAACATCTTGAGTGTAATGAATGCAATTTTCCCTCTTCCTCCCGCGCTGTTTTGCAGGGTTGATATGGTGTTATGCATGTTTAAAAACTTACAACCTCCCACACAACCATCTGCTATCACGCCGTGTGTTGGAAAGTATTTACCACGCACTCATGCAATCAGATTCCTCTGATCCTGCAGAAGTTTGTTCAAATAACTTTTTCTCGCTGCAGATTGTAAAAGTTGGACACAACAAAAGGGAATACAATAAAATCACTTTTGCATACTGCTTTCCTATCAGTTTTGGAGTCAAGAAGTGAGGATGAAATGGGAATTATGATGCTGCAGAATGCAGATAACAAACCTCCCCTCCTCCCTCTCTCTCTGATCTGCTGTAAGAGGATCTGTGGGCCTGGATTTGGCATGGCAGCTGTACAAGGCACCAAGCTTCCAAGCACACCGTATCTGTTTGCTTTGGATACTAGTGTTGTTGCGAACCTCCCGTAAGAGGATAATATTTCTTTGTAATTAATAGCAGCCTGTTCTGTCTTTTGGCCAGGGAAGGAAGCTGGTTTGCAAACACAGAGAGAC
This sequence comes from Acanthurus leucopareius, assembly GCA_029814765.1. Classification (NCBI taxonomy): domain Eukaryota; kingdom Metazoa; phylum Chordata; class Actinopteri; order Acanthuriformes; family Acanthuridae; genus Acanthurus; species Acanthurus leucopareius. The sequence continues at coordinate 5,004,463 of JAQMCX010000041.1, read as the reverse complement.
GGAAATTTCGCTTCTCTGCCAGCCGTGGTTGAGTTGGATCAGCTGGATGGAGGCAGTGGGGAGAGCGTCCCTCGACTGCGAAAACTCAGGTTCAGGCCCCCGTGGCAGCAAGGCTTTGCCCCGCTGAAGTGCCCTTGTGCAGAAGACTGAATTCCCACCATCTCACCAACTATACTTTGCTTGTAGTTGAGTGTAACAAGAATATTTACTCAAGTACAGTGCTTAAAAGTCCAATATGTAGGATTTGGGGGGGCTTTTTTGCATAATAAGGTAAACATTTAATGCAATATCAATGTGTGTGTAATAATAAATAAGTCTATAATCACCTGAAAATAAGAAGCATTTTTATTACTTTAAGATTGAGGAGGGTCCTCCTCCACAAAGTCCACCATGTTGCACTGCCATGTTTCTACAGTAGCCCTGAATGGAAACTCTGGCTCGAGAGAGGGCTTTTCTCATTATTTTGTTCAGTTTTGCAGCCACCGTAAACTCTGTTACACACTTGGAAGGGAGAGGGTGAACAGAGGGGTATTGAGATGGTTGCTATCTGCAACCTCACCTGCAGATGTCACTAAATCCTCCACACTGCACCTTTACGTACATTTGCAAGATACTTTCACCTTACTCAAGTATATCTATTTTATGCAACTTTTTTATTTCTACTGTACATCATTTATTTAACAGCTTTAGTTACTAATTACTTTCAAGATTACAGTTTGTACACCCATTCTTACCCGGTAAAAGCATTTATCTCCAAATATGGAGAAAATCTTAAAGTCACAGATGTCATGAGTCTTAAAAATTAAGCTTTGATCCCTCCCAACATTCTTGGTATAACAAAGGTATGAGGTTAAATTGTCTCTTTTATTCACATCATCTGCCTTATCTAATGTCAGTGGGTTCATTGACTTGGCTTGAGCTCTATGTGAATTGGCATCGAGAGGAGTGCAAGCAGTATATGCAGCATAATCCCTGAGAAATACTACTGTCTAAAGCCATAATCCTGGAAGGGTTTAAGACTCTCGCTTTGCAAATATACTACAACAAAAAGCTCTCTTAAGATATTAGTGTAGCTCAAACTGCAGGCCTCTCACGCACACGGAGGACCCAGGTGAAGATGTCATGCATGAATTTGGCTGATTTATCTTTGCACCAGCCTTACGTAAGCAAAAATTCACTGTAACTACTGTATTTAGAAAGTGGAAGAAACTATTTTTTTTAACCATTTAAATCTTAAAGAAAAAGTAAGTGCTTTTGCACAATGGCCAAAACATAAGCATGCACACGACACACATCCGGCTAGGGCTAAAACAAGAGCGGCTCTGTATGTGTAGTGAGGAAAGAGGCTCATCCCTCTGACAGATTTCCATCAACTCCCTAGTGTGATTGTAAGAGCCTCATCTCCGCCAAGAACGCCAAGAAGAGTGACTCAGGCGCACTTATGACATGTCATTAAATCAAGACTGTAGCGAATTAAGACGTGTCAGTGACAGCTTAGTGAAAGGTTTGTTTTGCATTGTTATTCTTTGCAGATGAGGGCAGACTGGAGCAGTTCAGCTCTTGATGGTTTGAGTAAAAGGTGGGTCGAGAATTAGGCCGGGTGGAGAAGTTTTAAGTGTGGAGATGGATTATATTAATTATAGACCCACAAAAAAAATAAAACATTAAAATTTATTTTGCAATCAGCTTGTCCAGCTCTTTTTTTTGAAACAGTCATTCAATATTCTTAGAGAAACACTTATTAATTTTCTTGGCGAGTCTTAGCTGAGAAGATTGATACCTCACTCATGCTTGTAGAGTATATACAAAGTTGCAACCATCAGCCAGTTAGCCTAGCTTAGCATTAAGATTCAGGAAAAATAAATCTTGTTGCTTGTAACTGAATTTTTAGCCTTTGGACCAAGCCCGACCTGTGATTTCCCATGTTTCTAGTTATGCTAGGCTAAGCTAATAATGCAGCTTTGCCCTCTGTGGGCCTATAAGCTGAAAACATGCAATGTAACTCTGCAGGAAATTAAAAAAGGGAGAGGCAAAAACTACTGCACAATGACAGATTTGACTTTTTCCAATCAAAATTCTTTGGAAAGCGGTTCTAAACTTTCGATCCTCTATCTTCAGCCTTGTTTTGTCTATTCTCATTGCTCACCATGTTCATTGGTGCCATGCAACCTTCCTTTCCCCCCTCTCTTTAAAACATCTCACCCACCGAAAGTGTCTCTATCTCTTCAGATCTCAGCAACTCAGCTCATGAAACGCAAAACCACAGTGTGTCTCTCATTCACCGGCAAATATGCGCACTCAATAGCATTTTGGAGACAGAAACACACGAGCAGCAATATTCTCTGACTCATTTCAGCCTGACAATGCCCTCCTGTTACGGTATCACATGTCTTAGAAAGAGACACGGCCCTGGCAGCAGCTCAGAGATTACCAAATATGAGAACAAGAGCTTCAGTCCAGCTGACTTTTGGAAGCTGCTGCACTGCACGTATCTTATACTTGACAGATTTTCAAGGGGGGTGGCAGACTGAGACAGAGACAGGTAGTTTTTGTGTTTTGTTTTTATTTCTTGCTGGAGACAGCGTTCATCATGCACATTTCCATGATTCTCATCAGTGTACAATCTCAGCATCTTGGCATCCAAAAATGCGGAACTGACAAGCTCAGCACCTCTGATAGGAATCTGCAATGCACACGGAAAGCTTTTTTTTTTTTGGTCCCTTTATCATGCTGGTCTCCTTGGCCTCTCACATTGCAATGCAAGATCCCCAAGGACACTGACGAAAGCAGGATTTCTTGAATTGTTCACATGACTTACCTGATGCAAACTGTGCCAGCCTTGTTAAAAAACCACTGGATTGTACTCCAAGCCCAGATTCTCCACATACAAACACATCATTATGCACAGGGCAAAATTTCTGAAGATAATTCATCTCTGAGGGGGTAAAACCACTGTGAACCACTGTTTATACAAGCCCACACCCACAGTGGAGGTGATATAAGATTTCTGACTTTTGAGCGCTGTAGAAAATCCCCATTCTATCAAGCCATTTTTGTCTAAAACAGAGTTCTGGCAGCTTTATTTTCATGAAATTTTGAAAAGCTATCCAGTGCAATAAAAATATTTAACCTGTCTCCAATAAAATCAACATTTTTGAGGATTTCTTTCTAAAAATAAGTGTCTGTATCTGGAAACGAGACAGAATGAGGCTGGTTGGATCAATAAATTAAAGAAAAATGAAACTTAATTCTTGAAAATATTTAAAAGCAGTTAAATTGCATCTGAAACTCACTTGCTTGTGGAGAAAAATGTCTTTAGAAAAAGGAGTTTTGCAGAAGCATACATTTGCGAAAAGGAGCAAAGTGAGTGAAAGGGGTGTAAACATGTCTGTGTCAAGGCAAAGAGCTTCACTTTGCATCTCCCCCAAAGCACACTTCTTCTGTTTTGAGGCACATTCTTTTCTCTGAGTCAAGGCGAAAGGATTTGCCCCCTATATAATACCATAGTATAGTCAAACAAACTTAAATTAGGGGTGTTGCTTTATGAGCATTCAAACCTGACATATTTACTGCTTGATTAAAGGTTGCAGCTCGGTGTGCGAGCATTCCCTCGTCAGCAGATTTCAATGAATGATTCAACTATTTCGAACCAAATTACTCTGGCTTAATCGAGACAGGAACCAACCTGATTAACTCGAGCACTCAGTTGCTTTATTGCGCTGATGGGAGGACACAAAGTCCTACATTGTAAAGATGTAGCCTCGGGTTATTTAAGGCTGGAATCAGTGCAAGGATCGAGGCTGCAGGGAGATTTATTGTTTATAATGAACTGGGATTCACGTTAGTTTTGGTTATTGGTCTCTACCTGGGTTCACAAAAAGATCTCCAAATCGACAATGTTCGCACTTATACTTTGTACAGTTAACAGTAAAGATACAATACTCACATTGCATCCAGCATGAAATTATTTAAAAACACCCAACATATCAAAAACAACAATATTCTGTATTTTTAAGCATCCATGTTGCCAAATATGTGAAGATTGCTGAGCAGTGATCAATATGAGATATTACCTTGGCTTGTATGGTCTACATGATGCATGAAGCACCTTCTTATTCCCCCCTTCCTTTTTTTGCAGCTTTTCTGCTTTTCTGCTTGGACAGTTGGAAAGCAGAGATTATTTATAGCTCGAAGAGTATTTTTTTCTTTGAGAATCAGTGAAAAACAATGCAAGCTATTTCGAAAAAAGTGGAGGAACAGGAGAAAACACACCTGCTCCGTTACTCTGGCTCGCAGGGTTAAAGACCTAAAAAATACTGCTACTAGAGATCATTTAATACGCAATCATAAAACATGATGTCTTTCTCAGGATTAACAACTAAATTATAGATAACTTTGAATAAACAGATTTTCTCAAATTTCACTTCATCACACATTCAGAGGTGCAGTCCCTCCATTTTCTGCTGCAAGATGGCATTTGGTCATTGTGGTTTTCAGTCTTGCGAGGTCTATGTCTGTCAAACTAAAACATAAACTCAATCTCAAAGTTAAAATTGTATGAGAATAAACTGCAGTTTGCAGGGAGTCACATTAAACCATCAATGCTCCCTTCTCTTTATAATGTTCTGTACTGGAATCAGAGCTGAGATGTGGCACTTAACTGTATCTAACCTCTTGGTCCACATTTAATTTTTATGTTCAACTTTTAAATAACTAAAAGCAAAAAATAGGAGTCCCAATTCATTCCAAGCAAATCCCTCAGATACTTTCATTATCAGGCTGCAGCCAAACCTGCACACAAACAAGCACTTACACAAAAATGACTATTAGATGTTAATTGTCAGTCAGTTCAGGTCTGTTTCATGCCTTTTGAAAGCCACTCACCCATAATCCCGCAGTGGCTGTATTTGGGTGTGTGCATGAGCATATTCATGAATACTTTCATAACATGCTTTTCATCTGTTTTCGTCTGCAAGGAAACATTTTATGTGCAGACACACTGACACAAATGATGCACCAGAGGAGTGAGTGAGGACTGAGTTTAGCCTGTCCAAGTCACAATGACCCTGAAAACCACAGCGGGACTTACTTATTCTGGGAAAGACCCTCGACAGAAAAAACCTAACCATCCTTCATTGCGTTATGCGCCGACGCCAATGGGAAAGCAACAAAGCGAAGGACAGCGTGACCACAAGTTCAAACTGCTCAGGCCCACAACAAGGGCTGTAAATCATAGCGATTCCTCAGGGAGCCTCCTCCCGCCAAATTCATTCGTATTTTCTTGGGAGATCTTCTGCATGCCACGCTGCAGACGAGTAGAAGCCGCAAATTCTGAGAAAGCATTTTCATATAAGTCAGCCAAATTCCTGTTTTCCAAGAAATGTTTTGCTTGTTTCTAACTTTGCGCTTTGCAGGTGTTATGGCAGGGTCATTGTGCCCTGCCCTGAATCTAATTCAGAGTAGATCTTTTGCCAAGAGGCAATGCAAGCTTCTATTCTTTGGTGAAAACACAGAAGATTTAAGAGTATGTTTTTGAACATGTATTGGGAAATAAGTATTTGAAATACTGGACTTTAAGAGAGGTAAAAGCTGATGTAGATGTTCTCGCAGCATGTCAGCATATTTGTTATGGATCCAAGCTACCTCCCTCTGAGAAAAAGACCGCATGACACAATTTGTCTTCACTGCAAGCCATTTAAACGTAGCTCACTTTTCGAAAGATAAACGATTTGCCGAAAGATCTGAATATTGAGGCCTCCTCAAATTCATAGAAGAAAGCACTTGTTCTTTGAATAGAATCGGCATGTTACAAGCGCACCAAAAGCTTTTCCAGCATCTGGATCCAATTATCTGCCTTTGTCCAATACACAGTTGCCAGGGCCACACAGATGTGCTGACAGGGTTTTAACCAATCTGCCATCTCACGTACTGCTTCCTCCTTCGCCGAACCCTGCAGCCTGCAGCGCTCTTTAAACACCTCGCTCCCGCTTGTTTATCCTCCTCTAACATTGCACTACAGTTTTGCATGCAGATCATTGCATCCTGCTGATTTGTGGTCCGCATTTCCCAAACATGCGCTGCCCAATGTGTAATTTGGTGTCAGGGGCTGCAGTTGCTTTGTCATGGAAATAAAAGTGCATTGTCATCCTATCAAGTTTGTGAATCAGAGTGACCGCAGCCAGGCGGTTTACAGTAAGTGGTCATTTTTTGCAGGATAAAAGAAAAAAATACATTGGCGCAAGATTTGTTTTGTATCTTCACTGCAGCCTGTAAACAACATGGTAGGTTGTTGTTTTTATTTTTTTAATCATGTACAGTCAGAGATGCTTTGCAGTGACTAATGTGGCCTTCCTGCAATTCACTTCCTTCATATAAAATGGAAATCTAACAGTGTGGCCATAACACAGACGTCTTTTTTTTTCTGGGATTTTCCCTTGATGAAACTTGGTCTTGAACTCCATCACTGCTCATACTCATCTATTTATTCCAAACAAACACTGCTAAAGATGCCGGAGACACAAAATGCAACACTTCCTGTGCAGAACAGGACAATTATTCACATGAAAATGTCAGTTTGTTATACTAAAACAGTCATTAAGCCTGCTTAAGAAATACAGTACATCTTTGTCATTAGTCTTTCTCAGAAATCTTCTTAGAGTCCTTTTGGGAAACATACAAAGGTCAGCATCCATGAGCTCCACCTGTAATTCCCACTAAACACACAGACACCCTCCCATCCATCAGAGTTTCTGCCCCAGTTTATGCAGCATGGACTCCTCTAATTGTTTCTGAAAATCAAGTGCTTACAGTATTCTGGGAACTGACTCCATCTGTGTGTGTGAGAGAGAGAGAGTACATGGGGGAGGGCAATGCGTGCTGCCTCAGCACATTTCCAGCGGTTTGCTCGGCTTTGTCGCTTACAGTAAACTCTGACTGTGTCTTATGGCGCACATCAGTCACAGAGACTGGTCGTCAGATGATCCACATCAAGCTACATGCAGCTGGAGTGATAACTGGTAGCAATTACAAGCCAACCAATTGTGCAAAAGCACTGTAGTGTGAGTACAGTGCATCAAATTTTTTTATCCCCTTTCTGGTAAGAAACCCACATTTTTTGATTTTTTTTATTTATTTATTTGCCTTCAGACATTGTGCAACCCCTAACATGCAAGATGGCACGATGAAGGTCTGCCTCTGGCTCTCCCACCTCCTCATCCAGGAGGAATTGTGATCACATAATTGATGATCCCAAAGGAGCGATGTCTTCTCCGAATTCTTCTTCTTTTGATTATTGCAACATAATTCTCTGTTTCTCTCCAACTCATGATCATCAGAAAAGCTGTTAAAAAATAAATTGACTGCAAAATTAATATCACTGCCTTCATTGAAGATGATGATGCTCCAATCCACCTGCTGCTCTTGTCAACCAGTATTGAAGTTAAGTTTATAAGATGTCTCAAGTCAACTTTTGCATAGAGCATGGTGGGAAACCTCATGTTACCAAACAGGCTAACAATGCTAATCACAAACAAGCTGTGAAGGTGCAGAGGGGAACACCTGACACTTGGACGCAGGTTATTCACCGGCACAGTTAAGATAAACTTAAACTCAATTAAACTTTATACAAAGGTCACTAAACTTTCACATACTTTTATTAATTTTATTAGTCTGTGGTGTGGTGTTATACATGGGTGGGAGTGTTAAGGCTTGGCCACTTGGTCGAGACCCCAAAAATCTCGGTCTTTTTCACATTCTAATGTTGGCAGGTACATGCATGTTATGAAGTAGGTTTTGGCTGCCTTTATGTATGATTTGCCACCTGACTAAAATGTTGGATGGACAAAAAAAAAACCCACTTCCAACCCATGGATACTTCTCGCAGGCTTTCAAGGTATCACTTTCAGAGGGATTACTTCATTGTCTGGCATACTTTCTCTCTCCTGTAATGCAGCACGTTAGCCCGGGGTCCTGCAGCTGAGGAGAAATACGACACTCTAGCGCTGTTTCCAATAGATTGTATCGTGGCTCTGCACCATTTTGTGCTGAGTTTGCTTCTTTTCTCGCCTTTTGATCATTCGCTCCGTTCAGACATCGCTCAAGTTGGCTCCATTATCTCCTCCAGAGCAGATGCAGCAGCAGCAGCAGCTTCAGTGTCTCTTGACGGATAAAGTAGGTCAGGATATGAAAGCTAAGCTGCAGATAGAGGCAGATGAACAATGGAGGAAAAAAGTAGGGGATCACAAGATGAGAGGGGCAAAAAATGGACGACTTGAACAGTATTGTAGCCCTCTTGAATTCTGTGAGGGAAAAATAACTGAAACCTTCTGAGAATCTGCAGGAAAGGCTTTTGCAATAGCTAAAAATGTGTCTTTCGTGATTATTTTTACTCATGCCTGCATCCGTATTATCCAAGTTCACATCACTTGTACTAAAACTAAAACACATTTTTGGTGCCATGACAAATATTTGTCCGTCCAGCAAAGGATTAGAAAACGCTATTATTGGTAAAACATCAAAAATACTAAAAATCTTTCAACCAAACAAATTTAAAACAAAAAGGAAAACATCGGCGTAACATTGCCTAACTAAAATGGAAGGAATTTCTGTCTGTTTGTTTGTCCGTCGTTTTTTTTTCTTAAACGTTTTATCCATTTGACTTCAGGATTGGCAGCTGTATGACTCCTGTGGTTCGGTATGTCCTGTCATCCAGATCAAATTAGTCTTATTCACTCTAATTATCGTAGCACGTGCAAAACTTAAAGACTTAAAGGTGTTTCCAGTTAACTTGGCTAATTAGGCCTCTCCTCTGGTTTAACGTTGATGCAAATAGACTGAGAATTACATCAGTAACTTGCAACAAGAACAATAATGGAGTAATTTGTCCCATGCTAGCAGGTGCACTAAAGCTAACAGGGAGAGTCAAGAAGATGTCAAGTGAGACCACATTGTTCAGAGAAGAGCTCCAATCAGCCACAATAAGTGAAAACACCTGCGGGATGAGTGTACAAGGTCTTTGGAGTGCATGTTGCCTGCTAGCTGAACCATGATTACTCAGTTTATCCCCTGAATGCATCACTCATATAGCGAGTGTCGTCAGAGGAGGCTTCTCAACAAGTTACAGCAACACTGGATTAAGAGGAGCAAAGGGATAAAACTCTTACTTGGCCGACATTAATGTACAAGAATCCAAAATCAAAGTTATGTACTGACGACTTGCTAACTTACACATGCTAATATAGACGTCCATTAAAACCTCCCACAAACCTGACATTGAAACCTCAGCACATATTTAAGTCCTGGGCTCAATTTCAAAGGAAATCCCAAACCATGCACCTCCATCCAGAGCGGCTTCATGCACCATCTGTACATCATATGGCCCATATACAACAACTGACTCAGACCCAAACTACACAGGAAACCCAACCTTAACAGACGAAGCAACGGGGTTTACGAACCCTAGCGGTCTTTGGACCACAATTCCTCCATGTCCCACATCTGGATTAAAAAAAAAAAAACAACAACTGTAGACATACTAGGATTGCCAATATGCCTCTGGGTAATAAATCATCAATTTATGAATCATAAATGTGTAGGAAAGTCTCGGGACAGTCTTTGAGAGGGAAGTTTTTGGTTGGAACCTGCGAGAGACAGATGTGTTGTGCAGGTTTGCAACCTGAATGGTGCTCTTTCTTCACATCGGAGCCGGTAGATGAGGGAAATGATAGGGTTACGTGGGTGACGCCGAGCTGACCTTTCCGCCACGTGTGACGTCTTTTGACACCTGATACGGCGGGAAGGTCAAGGGTAAAGGCAAACGAGGGTCAGGTGATCTGAACAGAGTTTGCCGACACAGTTTCAGAAAGCGGGGGGAAGGATGAAAGAGGAAATGAAACAAGAGACAGTGAATAAAAAGCTTTGATCAGTGTGTTTTTAAAGGTCAGTTTCAGTCCTGACTGACGTTACAAACATCTAAAATTGGATTTATCCCATCACTGCACACCAAAGCTCCACTTAGAGTGCAAAATCATGATGAAGAACAGCAGGATGTAAACAAAGAGGTACATAAAAGCAAATAATCACGAAATTATACACAGCAATAACAGCCTGCTCCAAGAGGATGAACATGACCAGGGTCAGAAGTATTATGTTAACTCCTCTTGGACTCTGCAGGGACTCTGTTTACTAAAAACAAAAACATGCTGATCATCTACAATCCTCAGACATATATTGGTATCTGCCAAAACATCAAGTGAATTATGAGCGTTCTGTACTCAGTTACACTCCACAAGAGCTGGCCACTTATCTCGCTGGACACTGACCTCGACTAGTCATAAAATAAGGTCAGTCTGAGGGCGGTTTGCCCCGATCCGGACCTTGAACAGCGAGTCATTGGGCAGGTCTTTGGAGAATACATTTGTTAAGGTTAAGACAGCATCGCACAAATATTTAAAGCTACAGTACTTTGGCAAAAGAGACAAACCCAAAGATATCTGAGGGGAATTATAAAAGCGTTCTTGTTTCACAAGCAGGAACCCACCCATAACTTTGAAAGCCTTAAGTTTTGTTATATAATAAGCATATTTGGTGCCATTACACGGTCAAATTTCATTAAAAGGTTTCTGTTGTAGACAAAGAATGAAGAAAATGACACATGTTAGGGTGTAGTGGAGTCTATGTATCCATCTGGCAGCTCCACAGGGGAACAAGACCATGTTTGTGGTCAACATAAGTATCTGACTGCGTCTTCCAAGGAGGTTATGTCGAACAAGTATTTAGCTTTTTAAGTAGATCAGCATCTGGGATTTTTGCTTTTTTCCAGTTCGACTAGCAGAGAGCGAGACCAGTTCCAAGCCTGAACATCACATTTCCGGGATCAAGTGATCAAACTAGGAATTTAAGTGTTGTATGTAGTGAAGCAAAGTGAGGGATCAGCAAGTCTGCGAATAATAATGAAGATTGAACATCATTAATGTTCAGTTTAACCACAAAGTCCTCATTCATCAATCTGAGCAGGAAACTTAGAGAATATATATTTGTTTTCAAGGCTTCTGTGACCGAGGGAACGGGTGAAAAAAATCACTTTATTTTTATCTGGAAATAGTTTAGAAAAGAAAAAAAATCACATTTGGGGCCTAGAAACACTTTGTGTAATACTTTATTTTAATGAAATTTTAGTTTTAAAAAGGATCTATTTAATCTGTATCTTAGCGGGCTATTAAGTTTTATTGACCTGAAAAACATTTTTTCTTAAAACAAAAACAGAACAAGCATCTCATCATAATTAATTCTGTCACTTTATGTCACATCTTCCATGTTTCTTCCAAGCTGTCTCTGTTTTATTTGCAGCAAAAGCACCATGTTTATTTCTGACTCTTTCCTAAGAGATCTGCATACTCTAAAACAGCCTTTTTTCCTAAAAAAAAAAAAAGGGACTTCTAAATCTGGCTACATGGTTTGAAAGTTGACTGGCAGTCATTCAAATAACCTCTTCAGCAATTGAAATGAAGTTTACAGAGTCCTCTTTGAAACTCGCTCGCGTTAGAAGTGATCTGCCTTGTTCTTGAGCACAACAGTAATTTTGCCTTCATGAAGCTGGGAATACTGAACGGCCACTCTGCAGCGAGAGAGAGAGAGGGAGAGAGAGAGAAAGACAAGGTCTTATTCAGTCGCCTTCAGGAGCATCGTCTCGTATCTGGCAGATCTGGAGGCATGCCAGCACCCGCCCTGTGAAATCAGCATCGCAGCGCGCAGAGTTGACAAGTGCGCCTCCCCCTCCAAACGTTGTTTGACATACCCATCGTTATAGGCTTCGCCTCTGGCAGTTTCTTTTTTAAAAGGCAAGCTCAAAGCCACAGATTATACATTTAGCTCACAAACCGTGCGGGTTAAAGAACCTACACAGAGAGCGACAGCCGGAATCGGGCTCTTTCTTTCTCGTTTGGAGACGAGCAGCCTGCGCGTAAACGGCACCGGGCATCACTGAAGGGAGAGATAACTGGTAACTGGATCTTTCTTTTTCAGTTTTTTTAATTGAAAAGGACAGCACAGAGGGAGCAGAGTGACTGTCTTTGTGGATTTAGAGCACTGGATGTGGTGACATTTGCTACTTTGGGGAGCGCGCAAGGCACCTGTGGATGCAACAAGCCCCTGATGTGTGAACTCAAATCTTTTACAAAGAAAAGATTTAACCACAAGATACAGTTGATAATCGTTGCGGTTTCAGTCAAACAGTCTGCAGTTTAGACAAGAAGCGCACCATGCTGCTGAGTGTTTCCCTCCTGGTTGTCCCCCTGTTGTGCTTAACCTGCTGCGGTGCGTCGTACGTGCCGTGCCAGCCGTGCGATCAGAAAGCCCTGTCCATGTGTCCGCCGGTACCGGTGGGCTGTCAGCTGGTAAAGGAGCCCGGCTGCGGCTGCTGCCTGACGTGCGCGCTCGAAGAAGGCCAGCCGTGCGGCGTGTACACCGGGCCGTGCACGCGCGGGCTGCGCTGCCTGCCCAAGAACGGCGAGGAGAAGCCGTTGCACGCGCTCCTGCACGGCCGGGGGGTGTGCAGGAACGAGAAGCTGTATAAACTGCTGCATCCGTCAAAAGGTAGGCCTGTGGAGAGATGACTGATTCAGAGCGCAGAGGCTGTAATTACGCTTTAACAGGTCACTGACTTTAATGGAACATCACTTAACTGAATTAATTGAGTCATTAATTTATGGCAGTTTCATTTTTTATTCATCCAACTTCGTGTGAACCATCTTTTATCTTCTGTCCTCCAATTATACTCCACTGTACGACTTAAAAGTCAAATCGCAGCATTTAATATGTAGTTGTCTGCCTTGTTAAACAATAATTTTAATACTTGTGTATTTATGTCAGCTCATTTTGAAAGATCTGAAAGACTCTGGTGCAAAGAAACAGCAAACAGCAGCACAGAGGTGTCACTCCTCACCTATCAAAGCAGGAATTTAAATTTCAATGAAGCCCTTAAGTGAAACACACACACACACACACACACACACAGAGTCAGACAGTGATGCAATGGTAAACTATTTCACACCCTGTCGTAAAACTTTAACCCAATATGCAATTTTTTCCCCGTTACTATGTGGGTTAAAAAAGAGGCTGAAGTGAGTGTAGGTGCCCTCCTGTCTGCTTGTGTCTTTAGGAGCCTGTGAGGCTGATGTGGGTCAACTCACAACCCTCTTTAAGGTGGTCTGACACCTGTCATTACCTAGGCACACGACTCAAAAGCCCCTGTGCGCCTTGACCCCGTGAACTCTGTCAACAATTGGTGCCGAGTGCCAATCAACTTGTCAGCTCGGACTGAAAGGCCCTTGTGAGGCTGTGAGCTGTAAATCAGTGGGGGGGGGTTTTGCGTGTGAGTGGCCCCATCGCCTCGGGGCCCTTCAGCTGACATAAAACAAGGGAGAAGATTACAGGTGGTGTACCGTGGAGGCTCCTCGTTGGCTCCTTTGAATGGCAGCTCAGGGACAATGACTGTGTCTGCTGGAGAGCTCAGTGTGGAGATCTGTGTGGGAAATGTGGACTTGTGACTCCTGCATTTCCTCTTTTTAAGGTGTGAAATCATATTTTACCCTCTTCCCTTCCTCTACAGTTTCTTGTCTTTCTTTTTTCTTTTTGTCCTCTACTTTTCTTCATCCACCACCTGTGCCTTTTCCCACACCTAACCCGGCTTTTTGTCTCCGTCCCTCTATTCTCTCCCACCACACTGCCTCTTCTCCTCTTTCCCTTGCCTGGCTACTGTCCCTCCTCATCTTTTCCACCCTATTCTTCTTCTTCTTTCCCCCCCTACTCAGTTTCACCCTTTCCATTCTGTCTCGTGCTTTATTTTCCTGCAGATTTGAGTTTTAGTGTGGAAGCAAAGCCACTCTGGAAACATAAATAATCCCACTGGCTGTGTTAAACCTCTGTGGGCTGAGGCAGAGAACCACAGTTTTTCTGGCTAAGTAGCGTCGGAGTGAAGTCCAGTTACAAAAGGCAGAAGATAAGAAAAAGAGGAAGCAGTTAAACTTATCAGTGTCACATTCAAATTAAGCCCATGAAAGATAAGCTTGTTCCTTATCAGCAAACTGACATTTACAGCCTGTTTTTTATTGTTTTTATGGATCAGGATTCTTTTTTTTACCATTAAATTTTGCTCTCAAATTTTTTTGGCTTCACTCACTCAATCAGATTAAGATCATTTCAGCCTTCAGAGAAGCTCTGCATCTCAGAAATTGTTGTACAACCAGAGAAAAACCTCCCGATCTTCTATTCATCTCCCCTTCCCTTCTCCACACTTTCCCACACTATCCTCTGCTCCCCTCCCACCACTCTTTGTTAGTCCCACCCTGGTCTCTTCATCCGTCTCCCCGCTCCTCTCCCTCCTCCTCTCCCTCTCTCCCTCTCTCTCCGTCTCGGCGCTGCAGGCAGGCCCAGGCTGTGCAGTGATTCAGCAGAATGCAGGCTGAGCGTGGGTTACTGATCCCCCATCTGTCTGCCCGTCAGCCAGCTTCTCCATTAACTCCACACATCTCCTGCTGGGCGCTCTCTCAACACATAAATTAAACTGAAATACGTATGCACACTGATAAACACACACCTCGCCAAAACCAAAAACTAAACTTTTTTTTAGGCACCATGGAAGATCTAGTAAATGTGATGAAATGAAATGAAAAGGTACATTTTTTATCACATTGTCAAGTGTAAGTAAGTGTTTCATTTTGTACATTTATCATGTGTCAGAGATCAGAAAACTATGACGCAAGCTGTCATTCAAAGCTGTTAAAACAGCTAAGCTCGTCCATGCAGCATTATGCAACTCAAGTTATGGCCATGCCTTTGCAACATTAACGTTGATTTTCCAGATATAGCGAGGAAGGCAACTCTTTATCAAGAGCAAAAAAAAAAGGAAGGAAAGAAGCGAGAAGGGAGTCACTAACTTCTTCTGCAGGGATGGAACTCTCCAGGATCACCATGCCTCACAATTCAAACATGAGGAAAAGGGAGAGGAATAAAGAAAATGAAAGACGTGATCAGTCATCACAGGTCAGATTAGACAAGCTGGAGGATTAGCAAGTGAGGACTTGATTGGACTCACACTGGCTGCTGATCTGCTGCAGCTTTCCTGTCAGCAGGAAACTGGATGATGGGGGAATCTCTTGCTTTTTTCCATTAACCTGTCATCATGTGGACCGATGACATCATCCTGATCTTCATCGTGATCGCTGGGGGGTGGAGGGGCTTGGGAGGCTTTAAGCGTTATATGCAACGTGGCGGTGACCTTGTTTCACCGCCCAGTTAGCTTAGTAGCTTAGCGATCACGTCAGCGCTGAAATGGAAGGGGGGTTTATATGCAGAATTCGCAATCTGCCAAAACGGAAACAAGTGCGTGACACAGCAGTGGAAATGGGCCAGCTGTGGCTTAGGACACATACAAGGCTAATGCATGTTTCAAGCTATAAATGAAGGAAAAGAAAGAAAGCCGCAGCTGCTCCTTCTGGCCTCAACACACTCGCTGTGGTCATATGAATAGAGGGTGGGACGAGGGAGAGGGGCGAGAGCTGAGGTTTGTGCAACTGTGTGCGACTCCCCAAAATTTAACAAAGAGCTGTATTTTTGCACGGATGAAAGATGCATGTACATGAGGGTTTCTGCGGGGGTTGGGACCCAAAATGGGCTGCGGCTGTTTCTGGTGGCTTGCCACATGACAAGTGTAATAGCATGTTTTCATGGGCCTGGGTGCCAGGGTGAGACTAAATATCTCATTTAGGTCACGGGCTATAAAAGTTTTAAAACCCCTGGTCTACATATACCCCAAACTGGCAACCTAACTTGCCATAAATGTAGGCTGTGTTGTCCTGTATGTCAACACATCCAATCTGAAGCTGGCCAGTGGCCACTAACTGTGCTAAATAAGCATTCAGCTGGTGCCGTGAAATAATCATGTCATGTTGTGACATCCCAAATTTGACACTCCTCTCCTGCGCCCTCATGAGTTTAGCTTTACTTTGTCATTTAAACCACACAAATAGGTACATTTACAGGTGGGAGCCATCGCAGTGATTTGGACTTGTCTTCAAACTGCCTCTTGAAAGCAACAGAAAAATGCTTTGAAGCTCTGTTCGCACGGGTCTAATATTACACCTGCAGGCATTAAGTTGTTGGTAATAATTGGCTTCATTGGTTATTTCATTTTGATTTGTTTGTAATTTGTCAAGTTCCACTAAAATTATCGACTGTATTTGCTAAAGGCAGTTTCCTCTGATCGTAGTAATCCTCAGTGAATCAGGCTTTAGCTAAGACATGTTGGATACACATTTACTTCTTTTATTTTGTAGTTGTAGGCTGTCACCCCAATGCTTATACTAATTTATGAAGCCATGTGGCTAATTCCAATTAAAAGTAGTATTTTTTAAATTGGAGGCTTTACAAACTCTTCAAATTTGTCAAGTTTGGTATAGTAATTTTGCTTAAAAGCTAAAGACACATTTTTGACTGAGGCTTAGTTGACATTATTCTGGCGCTTAAAAGCCTTCCTATGCAGTTTTTGACCACTAGGAGTGCTATGGAAAAATAGCTTTTAGAGCTGTCCTCATTTTGTTTGTATCTCATGCTCTACTAGCATGTGCACATGTATTTTTAGATGCACAAGCACTGATTTAAAACAGTGCACACTCCTGTTGAATGCATAGGGCTAGAACTGCATGCATGCTATACAATGACCCTCAGTTTAACTGCCAACTATTAAATATGTCACTGATTACAGCTGATGGTGCTTAAAATAATATTTAGCAAAGCATCAGAAAACAATGCAAATAGTGAAGTTTTCGAAAACATTAAAACGATCAGCTTTTTCAGCATGGAAATGCTTTCTCTCTTTTTTTTATAGGCCTCCAGCATACACAGTGTATTTTTGTGAGAAGTTAGTTTACTAGAAAACCCTACAAAGTACCCTTAATAAACTCAAACATGCAAGATAATGATCTCCTCTGCCCTCTCTCCCATCAGATGGAGAATCTCACGATGACGCCATGCTACCCATCCCAGAGTCCATGCCGCCTCAAACCAAGGTGCCCATATATGGAAGAGACCACATCAGCAGTCGGAAGGCTCAGGCCATGAAGCAGGCCAAGGACCGCAAGAAGCAGCTGGCCAGGCTGGGACCCACCAGCAACCTGGACTTCTCACCGCTCAGCCTGGATAAACTGGATCCTGAGTTCGTAAGTGAAGCAGAAGGGGGGGTTAGCGAGATGCACATGAGAGTGAAAAACTGACTCAGCTCCGAGGGAAGTTTTTGCTTCTCTCATCAAGATTTGGCACGATTTGCTGAAACATATTTTGTTTGTTTATTGGCAAACAAACAGACGTTTGCTTTACTTTAAATCAGAAAAATCTCAGATTCTGCCTCCTGCTGGGTCAGGCTTTATAGAGAGACCAGTTCTGACAAATCAGCCAAGATGCCCCGCAGGGCCACATTCACACATGACAGCATGGTGTAAACAGAGTGAAATGCCAAATTACTAAAGTCCTCATTAGTGGAGGTATTTCCCGTCTGCTTTTTCTTGATTTCTGGTGCATTTCATAAACTTACAAGGGCATTTTGAGCCACATTTATGGTGCACAAACATACATTTCTATAATGCATGTACTCACACCTGTGTATGTGTGCATGTGTAGGGACCCTGCAGGAGAAGATTGGACAATCTCATTCAAAGCATGAAGGACACTTCTAGGGTCTTGGCTCTGTCTCTGTATATCCCCAACTGTGACAAGAAGGGTTTCTTCAAACGCAAACAGGTATGGATACACCCTTTTATGCCATATCATTTATTATGTTGCGATCCGAACTGCTATATGAGTAACACATAAAATCTTTTAGTCAAAGCATCTCATCCTTTCCTGTTAACTCCTTCCTCGCAGTGTAAGCCGTCTCGTGGTCGAAGGAGGGGCATCTGCTGGTGCGTCGACAGGTTTGGCGTGAAAATCCCCGGCATCAACTACGCCGAAGGGGACCTGCAGTGCAAAGACCTGGACAGCAGCAGCAACAGCAATGAATGAATGAATGATTGTAAACCGGTCGTACCCGTTGAGCCCCGATCGTCTTTAAAAACCTGCCAATCAAGCTAGCACACTTCATGACTGCCAATCAGGAAAATATGGCACAAATGCTTATATATATGGTCAGGTGTGATGGACTGCTTTGTTTTTGGTTCATTTTTTTTGTTTTTTTTTCAAGGGGAGCTGAACTGAAAAGCTTGCTCGGGTGAAAATCTGCGCATGTAGGTCTTAACTCTGGCCCCCCCACTGACTGTGTACTATGTTTGAGGTTAGCTAACACCTCACCTCTTTATATCCATAGATAATAGAGGATTATATATATTTGTATGATACTGATAATATGTTGTGTACTTATTCGTCTATTGCTAACTTACTCCAAGGAAATCTGAGACAAGACATATTTTAGATGTGGCTAAAAATCAATATTTTTTTTTATTTTTGTCTTGATGTTCAATATGAAAGACAGACAAAAAAGAGACATTATGGAAGAGTAAGGCAATTCTCATCTAAATTAGCAATGTCTGGCTAATTGTTAATTATGTAAATGACATCCTAAGAGGATTTTAAAGGCAGAATGAGTAGAATATGTGGTTTTGCTTTTTTTAACTTGGCATTCAAAGTTGGCCTCTTCTCTGAGACTCAACACCAGAAACTTCCTCTCAGATGGTGCTTGTCATGCAATCAATTGCAAGTAGGAAATAGGTGGTTCCAAGTCACTATGTCCTAGTTTCCAACTCGAAATTCCTACTTAAATGACCATTTTATTGCACTTTTCCATGTCGGAGGTCATTTTTTATTTCCAAGTTCCAAGTACAGTGACTTGCAGCACAACATCTGGCACCTGGTTTGTGTGTTTTTATAGTCCTGCCCACACACTCTGCACACATGATTGAGAAGGATTAATTTTGTATGAGTCTATGCAGTGATTTTAGAGAGATCTACTCATTCTGCCTTTAATATATTCAATCAGGGTCTCTGCCAATTAATCCTCCCCTCAGCCTGCCGTCACTGAACACTGTCCCACTTGTGGGTCTTGAGGAGTGATTGATAAGTTCATGGCCTAAGACAGAAGGAGTCAGTTTTAAAAAACCTAGCGCAGTCATTCCTTTCAGTGTAGAGCTCTTCTACATTTAAACTCTTAGTCAAGTGGCTGTGATGCATATAGATCCTTTCTTTGTGGAAATTCCCATCTTGAACCTCCAGAAAGTGGTCAACATTAGATATAACATCATCATAACTGTCAAAATGGAGACCACTGAGCTCCTTCTTTATCTTTGGGTGGAGATTGGAGTCTAAGGGCGCTAAATTTGGAAAATAGGGCGGGTGCTGGTCTAGATTGCACAAGTGCTGATGTTGCTTGTTCCCTCATGGTGCCGATTTGGCCACAAAAATACCAATCACCCCCTGCTGTTCCTGACAGGAAAATAGGGGAAAGGTTCTGCAGGAATTTTTGAAGGAGGGATCATATGTTATATCACATGTGGAAAACCAACTCTTGTGTTGGCAGGATCAACTGACAGCCATTTAAAACACCATGTCAGCATGATTGCTATCATTGTTTGTTCAGCATAGATTCAGAAAACCTTTTCTTTGTTATCTGTAGCCAGCAGAAGTCGACACATTTAAGATAATACAGTTGTTTATCTATGTGCGAATTCAGTTTATTCACTTATTGCAGAGAGTTAGACAAAAAGATTGATACTATTCTCACATCAGTCTGTTAAATATGAAGCTGGAACCAGCAGTTGGTTGGCTTAGCTTAGCACAAAGATGGGAAACAGCTAGCTTGGCTCTCTTCAGATGTAACAGAATCCACCTACCAGCACCTCAAAAGCTCACTAATTAACATGTTTTATGTTGTTTGTTTAATCTGTGCAAAAACCTAAGTGTAAAACACTTCACTTTTTTTATGGGAGGGTTATGTGCCGGACTATTTCTTGGCTGGGAGTAAGCTGGCACTGACTTCCTGGAGTCTCTGTTGGTGAACAGAAATAGAAACCTGTGCTCAAATCCCAATAAGATCCATAAAAATCCAACATTAAATTTTCAGAAATCAAATTTGTAACTACAACTGCATGTTTATGACTCATGCAAATGTTTTGGCCACTTAGAAATAATTATTTTGGACATCAATCAGCTTTAAATCTTTGTCCTCGAAACTGTATCTGTAACTCGCATCTGCTTGTCAAAGTTGGTTGTATTTTATGCAGTCAGGCAAAGAAATTTTATTGCTTTAACATCCCAGAGAGATCAATGGTACTTTCATGAACAAGCAAATAGGATGCAAGTTCATAAGCAAAAACTGTATTGCAGTGTAAAAGGTGTGTGTGTGCATGCTCCTGAGTGTATGTGTGTGTAGTGTACTATAGTTCTCAACTACATAAAGCTTTGGTTAAATTTCTCATGAGCCCAACTTACCCAAGCTACTGTCCGACAACGCCGTGCACTTCCCCTCACACACAAATCATATGCAAAAGGCCACGTGTTGTTTATGTTTCCATGTGTAGGGTCTCCACTGCTACCACACATGCAAATCTGTCGGCCGATGGTGACTTGCTCTCAGGGTCCTTCATCCTGCAAACAGCAAGGTCGCTGAGTTTCTATGTAAATTCAAGTGCCTTCTGCCCAACGCCACTTTGAATCATGATTTGCATGTGGACCCAGCTTGTTGTCGAATGAGGGAGAGCGCCAAAGAGGAAAACAATTTCAGGAGTGGATGTGGTCTGAGGGATTTCTTTTGTTCAATTTTGATTTTCAGTCAGGAAGAAGATTATCATGATCTCCCCATCAAACGCTGCTAAACAGAGGACAAAAATTTTGTCCTGTAGCTCAAAAGTTGCTTAAGATCCTTTAATGTCATTATAATCTCAATGTTCAGTTGATGACTCTTATAATCTCAGACATTTCTAAAGCCTAATTTCTATATGGTTATATTAGAAGAGCATTGACAGGGGCTCAATTCTTCCCGGTGAAACACCTCTTTCATGCTGTTGATTCTAGCACACATGTAAACACGACACAATGACACTTTGAACATTTCAGGATCTCAGTTAGAAAAAAAAAAAGATTAATGTGAACATTATGGTGAAATATTTATCAGGCGTGTAATTGATGTACTCTTTTTTTGTAATGACAAATCACTATTTAAATAAAGTTCATGTACTCACAAAAATGCACATCTGCGCTTTTTTTTTTCTTTGAGGTGCAAACTGTCAAGATGGCAAAGTGTTGAGTCAGTTGTTTCTTTTGTTTTGTTGTTTTTTTAGCTTTATTTTTGCGGCTGCTATCTCTGTAACCTTGACGCTATTGAAAACACTTGTGTTCCTCCATGCAGGTTGTTTCCACCTGCTGTAACTGCTCAATGGGGGCCAAAGGTGAGGCACATTTCAAAAGATTCAGGCTAAAGTATTTCAATAACAACCGATGGATTGCCATTAAACTTTTAACAGACATTCATGAACTCCAGGTGATAAATCCTAATGACTTTCTGCACATTAGCTTAATAAAAAGCTGTTTATTTCAGCTCTAAAAATCGCAAAAAATCCATTCAAGCAGTTATAGCTGGCAAAACAAAGTATGGGTCAATTTCAAGGTGTGTTCAAATGAAAACACATGCACAAATTGAATTTATTATCATTTTTAATGGCGTTATCTGTTAATGAGGCGTATTCTGCAAGCTACGACTCGAAAAACACACCTAAAAACACCAAATATGATGAAGGCTTTTCAATTTTTAACACCTACAGTACAAAACACTGATAACAGAGCAACTCTGAGCAAAGTCACAGTTAGTAAAGCAAAGTCACCGACACTCCAGCTGACATCTAGTGAATATCTAAGAGGAAAAAAGGAGTCTTATCTTTACTTCTCTTACGAATAATCTGCAGCAACATCCTACGCAGCAAGCTGGATTCTATCATTTAATCCTTTTTGGTGGTTAAGATTTCAAATGTCACTGTCATCAAATGAACTAGAGACACATACACACAGAAAGATAATACATAGCTTACTCAGATGTTCTTTGTTCCCAAGTACTTTACAGTTTTTTTTTGTTTGTTTTTATGTTTGTTTCATGCCACACTATATCTGGGCCATGTCAGGGAGCTCCAGCTCCAGCTCTCTGAGGTACTGGCTGCAGTTGGGGTCGCCCCTCACAGTGGGGGCTGATGGGATAGGTCGGCCGGTGTGAGGGTTCACGCACCAGCACTCGCCCCTCTGACCGTGGAGCGACATCTTGCACTGAAACACGAAATTCTGTGTTATTTCTGCGTTATTAATGCCATTTTAGATCATTATGACAGACTTAAGCATCCATGTCTATGCAAAAATCTATAGCAAAAGTGTGTGTTATCAGTTTTATAGGGCATATCTTTTAATTGGATACCATTCTCATACCAGTATTTGAATAAATATATTTGTAATAAGATGCTTTTATAAGACTTGTTACAAAAATAAGTGTTAAACTATGTTTTCATGCTCATTATCAAGGATTTACTGTGAGACAATCTGAAATAAATTCACTTTACTGTGATAAAAATATTTTTCAAAGTGTAAACATGTGACTCAATGTGTAAATTAGTGGTAATGATGCTTTTCCCACCTTCTTCCCTCTAAATATGTGCATATTATCAGTTGGCAACACCCTCTCCTCATACTATCCTCTTTCCCAAAATGACTGGAGTCACCTGTTTGAGGTTATACTGCCCCCTCTTGTCACAGTTGGGGATGTGCAGGGCGTACAGGTCTTCCAGGGGACCTCGGTTATCTCTGAAGGGCATCTTGGATATCCTCTCCAGGATCTGGTCCAGCTCCTGCTGACACTGAGTCTTGAAAACAGCAAAAACAACAACACTGGTTGTGAGCACAGACCCGTATAGCAGCGTTTGGATTCTTTGGAGTCACCAGGTTTCTTTGACAGGTGGGTAAAATGTGGCCTGCCCGAGGCATAAAATGTTATGTAAGTGTTATTTGATTTATTCCCACTTGTATACAGAAAAATTATATTTAAAAATAATATATAAAAAAATATTTTCCCAGATATATTTTTGTTTAAAAAAAGCTAAAATTTCCTCTTTCATATAGTTTTTCTTTTCAAACATGTATTGAAAAATGAATTGGCTGAAAGAAAAGTTCAGAAAAATCCATGACCAACACAGAAAACTATTTCAGGATACATTAACACCAAGACGTGTTTGCAGGGCAATCAGCACATCTTGGACCTGCCATGCTTCATAAAATCTCACATAAAAAGCTCACACATACACGTACAAACACACACAATAAAGCTAAAGGACTTTCAGTAATGAGCAAATGAATCATTTTTCCTGCCAGTAATGAATAATAACTCTTGCCGGTGACCTCAGGTTTACCTTACAATTAGACAGAGCCAAACGTCTTGTTGAGACAGTAAAAAGTATCTGGTGGAGCAATAACCTTTAAATAATTTTTATGGCGGACGGAAAATACTACGATGGCGGTTAAAAATGCCTGGGGTTCAGTTGTGAGTCCACAGCTCCAGGATACAGAGCGGGTCAGGTGTATTTCCAGTAAATATTTGTCTTTTTGATTAAATGCAGTGGCTGGTGGGAGCATTTGGTGGAAGAAAAATGATCCGAAGAAGGAAAAAGGCTTTACTTTAATCCCTTTGACATTATTATTTGGTCTTTACTGTAGTTCCTCCTCACGCTCATCACTTATAAACACGTGTAAGTGTTAACTGTACTTTAAATGATTCTCAATATGGCAATAAATCACCTTTCAAACAAGCAGCCAAATATGAACAGCTGCTGTACCAGAGGGAGGCGTCCCTGCGCTGCTTTTGTCCTCTGCCTGCTGTCAGAGGAGCTGTTTGAGATTCACAGAAGAGCTGCACTACTTATGCGTTCTTATTTTCAGTAATTAAATGTGATTATTATGCTTGTATAACAGAACATCATGTGTTCTTTCAAAATAAAATACACCTTTAGTTTTGTGCTTTATTTAAAACTGCTGCTTTGCTTTGCTCTTGGTTGCAACTTCTATTTCAAAGGGGCCCAAACTTTTCCACAGGAGGACCAAAAGCCATTGAATAATAATAATAATAATAATAATAATTTGTTAATAAGGTACAAAATGGCATTAGGATTCTGAGTGCCCTTAATTGATTGACTTCCTGTGAAAAGCATCACTCTGCCAGTTATGATCAGATTATAAAAAATTATTCACACATGTTTAAAGACAAATTTGGACATAAAATGTGATAAAAACACATGTATTGATTATTTAATTTATCAGGTATCGTATCAAACATAACCCTTCAAGTTAAAGTCTTTTTCCAAGTCAGAGTTGTTCTTGAGTCTTAAGTGCTGTGCAACTTTGTGAAACTTCTACAATATAAAAAAACTTTAACTTCCAAAAAGTGAAGTCAAAAAAGGTTTTTGGAAATGTCAGAAAATAATTTATGTTGGAAAAATATATGTAAAGAACTGTATCAAATGCTAAACATTAATCTAAAGTCCCCATGAACTGTATGGTTCCTTTGGACAAGGAAGCACCTGATATTTAGATAATGACTTTCAACAGCAAGTAAAAAGCTTTTGGGAGGAATTACATGTAGAAAAAACCTCCTAATGGAAAAACTGATGCATATATTGAGACTACATGAAGTAAAAATGGACATTACACAAGACTCAAAGTGGAGGCATTGGAACAAAGGAATCCATCAACAGGACAGAATGAGTGATGGAAAACATGTGAATGTGTTTCCCAATCAGTTTTTCTGTTACTGTTGCTGTTTTTTGCCGCCAACAAAGATTTTAAGATCATTATTATGAGAGAAAAAGTGGAATCTATGAATCCTTAGTGGAATCTTTGGTTGAGTTGTTTGCCAAATGATCAAATATGTCAGTGATAAATGTTTTAACGTGTGTTTTTCTTACAAATAATGACAAATTGCTTAAAATAGAGCACTCAGATGTTGCTATTCTCTTACAGGATGAAATTCCTGCACCACAGGTCCACATATTTTGGATCATATGCAAGTTGGCACATCATACAATCTGTAATTTTAGTAAAAAATGCAATAAATTTTTTAACTTCAATAACTTAACCCCGACATTTGCACATCTTTCCCACAGAACAGCCTCTCCGCAAACCCTCACCTGTTTGGGCCGTGTCGGTTTCACCTCCTCCACCTTGTTGGTCTTCATCTTGGTCTTCATCTCCTGTCTGTGCTGGCGTACGGCACTCTCTTTGGGTCCAAGCCAGGTGGTCTCTTTGCTGGGTTTTCGGATAGCCGGGATCTCGCTCACACCCTGCTCAGGCAACGGCTCCACAGCTTCACCTGCAGACATAAAAACCCAAACGTAAAGATACCCAAATTCCAACTGCATTAACAGATTAAACTGTCAAATAAAGCATCGCTCCTCAGAGTGTCTTGAAGAGTAGACAATAAATTAGGCAGGAAAGGACCTCTGTGTCTTGCTCAAGGACAGTTTGATGGACATATTGGCTGCTAAAAGCAAGTAACCTGTGACTTTTCAGGACGGTCTCTCTCTCTCTGCTGCACTAAGCTGCTCTGTTGCCCTCCTGCTGTCACTTCGGTAATGGATTGGGCCTTTTAGAGGCTGAAAGTGGGCTGAAATAAGCTTCAAATTGCACAGATCATTTGTCAGAGTGGCAAACTTCGAGATCTGCTCTGGTAAAAAGGTTTTTTAGAAATAGCAGAGGTGACGCTGACCCTGAACTGAGTTACTTAAGGGACATTAAATAAAAACTCTCCTTCTTTTGGCTGAACAGAACTGCAAAAATCTTATTGTATGGTTATTTTTTCAACTTGATCAGCTTTTTTCCATTTTATTTAGTGATTTATTGGTTTGTGTTTGAGGAAAGTATGACTGGAGGAGCAGTGAACATAAGTTAAGAATCATTTTCAGATTTTTCTGAACTCCCTCCTTCTGTGTACGGCCATCAGTCTTAATTAAATTCAGGAGGCAAATGTCCAACTCGAAAGGTCGTCAGCTGATCTAGCGCACCTGGACCCTCCGCGATATAAAAGCCAGCCGATGAGCTCAACTTCTCCTTCAGCTGGATGTCACTCTGCATTTCTTTCCTTTCATTTTGGCACAATCAAGGCCTCCACAGCAAATACATCACATCCATGCTGTGCTTGCAGTGCTGACTTTGCTCGTTTCCACTCCCTATTGTTTTAATTTGGCTCAGGTTGACGTTTTATGCAAGTATGTTTCTTGCGTTAGTGACAATTTTCCGCACTGTCACAGTTGGTATTTGTGTAAAGATAATGTTGAAGGGGGGGGAGGGATTAAGCTCTGAAGTGCCAAACCGCTGTTGAAGTGCCCTGAAATCAGCACAATCAGTGAGTCACTACAATCCTTTGCCTGCTCACAGAGCGAAGCAACCACATGCAGCTCCGTTAACAAGCTTGTGGGCTGAGAAAAAGTTGGCCTGCTGCTGCTGAACCTTAGTCACAGTCAGGTTTCCATGGTTCCTTTTTTTCCTCACTAGTGTGATTTAATTTCATGAGCAGATGTTAGCAGGGATGATAGATGACAAAAATCAAAGTTTTACACTTTTTTGTAACTTGTCTTTGGAAGATTGCACGATTGATTCAGCATATATTTAATGTCTGCAGGCCCAAAGTATTTTCAGGCTCATTGGGTATCAATTAGTTTGCTAATAAATTAAAATAAACTTTAGTTCTATCCTGGAGCAGGTTTCAGACCAGTTAAAAAGTGATTTACAGTAAAAAAAGGACACAAAACTAACTTAAAAAACACAAGGAGACTAAAATTAACTTAAGGGGACAGAGAACACATAAAATCTCTGAAAACAAAACTTAAAATGTGGATTTTTTTCAGTGTATCTTAAAAGATGAGACCATGTTTGCTGTCCTGATGTTCTCAGGCAGGTCATTCCAGTCTGGGATGAACAATATTTATTGTTGCCCATTAATTATTGGCAAAAAATGGGGACTAACAATAATATTCCCATAATGAAATTACAGTTAAAAAGAACAGATAGTACAGAGCCAAACTGCTTTCATGACCTCATGCACAAAAGCATTGCAGCTGCCCCAAAACCCTTTTCCATTTTTCTTCATTAAGTATAACAGTAGACTGTATGTTGCCTGTTATTGTGTTTCATTTGCAGAATAAGCAGCCGGGGGCTTTATGTCAAAGCATTTAATTTGATGTAATTGTGATTTAATTTGAATTCCTAGGCAGAACAAGGCATGACTTTTAAAAAAACAGAACTGTTTGTTCTTGGTTGTAGTTAGAGTCGGTTAGATCATAGATATGGAATATTAAATCTTCCATCTCTTCTGACTACATATTAGCCTTTCTTACCCTTTAGTGTGCATTAACTATAACTGAACATCTTTTTTAAATACAAAAATAAAAGCTAACTGTATCTGTATCACCTAAAAGAATCTGTATTGTGCATCTCTGTGCATTAATAGACTTCAATGCACCATTTGATCCACTTTAAGCTATGGCCTCTAATAACCTGTTGCACCATCATCATCATAGAAAAACTAAATTTCTGAGGCTATGCTGAAGTTTAGGGAACAATTACCTAAATGGCTACTAATTAGAGCCATGAAAACATATAGCCTGAATGCCACCTGCTAGCTACCCACAGACTCCTTAAAAGAATGCTAAAATGAAAAAATTCATGACCATAACAAGCAAAAATGCATTATTTCTTCTTCTAAAACCACTGCATAGTTTTATTTTTTTAGCATTTAGCTTCTCCAATAGTGGTCACTGGTTAAATTCCACCTCACTTTTGAACCAGCAAGGACAGGACGACTCTGTACAACAATAAAACACAAGGCCAGTTGTCCACAGATTTAAATCTAAATTTTAAGGAATTCACATAAGGTCATGTTGCAAATTTCCTACTGCTCCTAACCAGAGTCCCTGTGGCCACTCCTGAGAAATCCTCCAGGCGGTTTTCATTGAGTTTCGACCGTCTCCTCTCTCCTTGGAGTCTTGTTAAACATCAACCTAAAAAAAAAAACCCCTCTCTTCAAACAGATGGAGCAAACAATGTGAGAGGCCATCAGGTCCAATCCAACATGTTGTTTCTGACAACAGAGCATACTTAGGGGTTGAGGGTTGACCGAGAGGGAGTGGAAAAGGGTGCGTCATTCCAAACCAGCTGATTTTAAGACCAAAAAAAAAAAAAAAACAAGTTACATGATGCAAATTCCTCAGAAAGCGACACAGTCACATCTGAGCTCAGCTTGACGAAAAAGAGTGGACACACATGCCAGAGGAGTGTTTCTTTTCACTGAATCTTTGCAGGAAAGCAAGTATTTCACCTAGGCAGGGCTTCACTTGACACCTGAAGGAAAGAGGGGAAATAAGCGCAGACAGTAGAGGAGGTCAAACAGTCGGCCGGTTAAGTGGATCACAGTTATGCAAGGGCCAAGCCGTAACGTGCAGACCTGCGGAGAGGCGTTTGTAGGACACAGAATGAAAGCGAGTGTGTGTTAACTGACTGGTGCTGGACTGGAGAGGCATTCTCTGCCTTCTGCAAGGGGGTAAATTTGACATCCGGTTGTAGAATATGATTACAAAAGGCCTAAGAGAGAACGGGAGAAAGGAAATTCCAAACGAAGCAATAACAAGGTGCTGGCGCCTTTTGCCATCAGATAGATCTGGTTTTGTTGGACTTCAGCTCCTCCTATGACGCTTCACCAGGGCTTTTCTTTGAAGGCTGAGTTTCTTTGCAAGAAAAAAGGGGCAAAAGTCAACTGAAATCAGGTGTGTGCTTGCAGTAGCGCAGATAAACACACAACACACTCAGGAATATTGGCGGCTGGGGTGTCTTTTGTTTTGCTGTCTTACATAATCCTCCACAGCATCCAAGTTCAATACCATCACTCCCTCTCCTCTGAGGAAACCTGAGATGTTTCGCTCAAATATACAGTCTGGACACACACATGAATGTGCGATTTATAGGCAGCAAAAACAGCGATTTCCCTCCCATATGGACACGCACACACACACAAACACAAAGGGTCAGGACCCCACTTTTAGGGGGCACTAGGCCTCTGCAGTCCAAGCCGTTCCACAGCGGTGGGCTTGGGATCAGCAGAATCAACAGAGCAGCAGGCCTACTGTCCAGTCTACTGCTTGAGTTAATCCCCTCACAATGGCCCGGGAGGCTTCCTTTCTATATCTGATCCATGTCGAATTCCCAGATGGCACGTAGGCCAGAAGTGTCATGTCTGATTGTTCAGATTCTGGTCAACTGAGCAAATGGCAGACTTGGCCGAGCGTTGGAGAATGGAAAGGTTGAAAAAGGAAAGATCCAGGCGCACTAGCGTTCTCACTCCATCCTCTTTCCATGGATACAAATGGAGCTTTCTTTATTGTCAGAAAAACTCATGGATGTGATGTCTTTCTTATGTCTCGGTTTAAAAGGGATGTTGACTGTTAGCTTATAAAAGTTGGTGGATGTCAATGGGATAAAAGGCAGCTTCTTTAAAATTAGAAAAATTGACCTCTTCATCCCACATCGAGCATTACACGTTTAATTTAGCGGTTCCTGAAGTTTCCTATGATTTTAATGAGAGAGAGGAGCTGGTAATTGTAAGGTCTCTTAGGATACAGTTTTTGTGCAAATATAACCCGACTTTATTACCTGCAAATCCCAAGTCCAATTTGTGATGTGCCAATCTTTTCTAATAACCTTTTTGTCAAGCAGATCCATAGTGGGTTGATCATTTATAGTTGTTAGTTTCCAAATAAAAACCTAATTAAATTGTTGATTACATAAACTTCATTATACCTCATTCGCTCAGCCCCCTTCCCTCTCTATCTCTCTGTCACAAACACAACAGAGCTGATCATGCCAGTGCTGTAAAATTATTGACTTCCTTGTTAGATATAATGACAACAGCCCCAAGGTCTCTTTACGCTTCTCTTGCGCTGTTTGCAGACACTCTGTGGGAATGTATGGGGCAAATTGGACTTTGGCAGATGACTGAGTATTATGAAAGTTATGCTAATGAAGTTTCAACATATCACTGACTTTTACTTGAACAAGTGGTTTCATTTTAGGTGGAGTTCTGATTGGTAAGTTGCATTACTGCTGTGTAAAACCCAAAAATGTCATTTTCGTTGGCTGCTGCACATTAAGCATTGCATTTGAAATTTAAATGATAGTAAATGACTGTCAGTGCTGAGCAGTACAAATGTTACTTAACAACAACAGAAAGTGGGTTATAAATAATATAATTTCCTACTTCCATTTGCCAAAAGGTAAATAACACCTTACTTTTTTTCTTTTTATCTTCATAGGTTTGTTCATCTCCGCTTAAGCTGCAACTTGATCCCATAGACTTCCACACAAAGATATTAGGAAAGCAACCATCTGACTTTGGGTAAGTAGAAACAATATTCCCCAAAAACTGAACTAGCCCTTTAAATGTTGGAATGTGAAAATCTGTAAAAAAGTACATCTTTCTCAATATGGCTTTTAACGCGGCTCCGAGGTGTGAAATAGGTCATGTGCCACTTAAGAAGTTGATGAAAGGCACTGCAAAGAGTAGCTGCAGTCTATCACCCATTGCCGAGGCCTAGTGGGACTGTTTTCCTAGAAACACAAACTCAGCAAAGTGCAGATATGTTTACCTTCCAGGCTTTCTGGCTTGCAACAGTCATCTAAAAGCAGGCATTGGACAGGCTCTGGCACGTACGTACACACCGCGGCATCTGAGGCCAGGCATCTTGCTCGCTACCAGCACCGCCGGGTGAACTCTGGGGCGATTGTACAGGACCTAACTAGGACATGAACTGAGGCAAGCTTGAACACATCGAACTTGTAGCGCATTACACGCAGCTCCCACTGATAATCACTCTCTACCATTGTGTTAAAGATAGGAGGGATGTGAGTGGACACAAAACTCTTGGGTTTGAGACAGTATCTTATTTCAGTGGTGATGTGTTGGTTGCTGGGTGAGATTCTTGTACTTGCGAAATGTTGAGTTTTTAGGGAGAAAACACCCATGTTTTTAAGTGGTGACCACTAGGATTTTTTGAAAAGTGATGGCATATAATCAACATGGACTGGAATTGAGGTTGCAATGCAAAAGAGACACTTTCAAAGCTGAGCATGATTAAGTTTATGTCACTGACAACCTCATAGTCTCAATAATCACTGAATAACTTTTTGTAAACACATTAAAGCTTGAAAATTCACGAGTTAAACTGAGGTTTATGATGTTGTAGAACAAACTGTAAAAACCTCACATGGTTGTATTAACTACAGACCTTACTTCAGACATTTAACCTAAAAACCTTTTCAAAATCCCCATTGAGATTTGATGGAATCTGAAGTACAATAACGCTGCAGCGCTCTATCTTTATTATATGTCTCAATGGCATTCATTGTCCCCACAGGATGTATCCTATTGACTCTGGTGATTGACAGACTTTTCCTCTAGAGCAACAATGAGGCTGATGTGTGTTTTTTAGTAAATATTTCCGAGTCTATTGAAGGTATTGCTATAACACTTGTTCAGCCATTCATGTTGGCAGGAGGACGAATGGAGCATTGTTGCATTTGCACAGAAAGTTCAGACATTCACTGTAAGCATATGAGGAGATGAGCTTAACTGAGTTTTTGTTTTCCCTGACTAAAACAAGCATGAAG
Source organism: Acanthurus leucopareius (assembly GCA_029814765.1). Lineage (NCBI taxonomy): Eukaryota > Metazoa > Chordata > Actinopteri > Acanthuriformes > Acanthuridae > Acanthurus > Acanthurus leucopareius. The sequence continues at coordinate 4,972,747 of JAQMCX010000041.1, read as the reverse complement.
TCTCTGAACTTCTCCACTCACATCTCCCTCATTTTCACTGTAAAGATGAAAACAGGGGAAACACACTGAACAAACACTTAACAAAGGTTTTGCAGACTGACACTCGAGCACACGCCCAACCCATAGTGTCGTTGTGCAAGCTACTGACATACAAGCTAACAAAGTCAAGTGGGACTTAATGGGATGGAAGAGCTTAGCTGGTTGACCCATTTAATTGGATAAATTTACATAAATGTGAGGAAGACATCCCGCCACGTAAAACCATTAAAACAAGTTCAAAAACTGACCCTACCCCTCTGTGACGCCCTACATCCCCTTCCCCTCCAGTGTCAGTAGCATTTCAGACAGTGTTTGTATTGTCTTATATCACCCTTGACCAAAAAGGAGGGTGGGAAGTTATTCTGGATCTCAGTGGGCACAAGGGGATTCTTGGCACGGGTACACGTGAAGTTGACGCCCGGGGGGGAGATGGCACAAATACCTCTGTTTTTGGAGAAGCCTAGGGTGGTGGTGGTGGGGGGGATTATCTCGGAGCTATTTCAGTCCTGCAGGCTCCGTCTGGATTCCCCCGCAGGTACACAGGAATGCCCCTTGTTAGCTAACAATGTTATTTCAACAGCCAGATGGCACAGGAGTTTTCCACTTTACTCTCTACCTAGATTTTCCTCTCCATAACAACTTTTATAACTGGAGTGACACAAAGAGGTCTCCGGGTTTTCCCCTTATTTGTGTCAACATGTTATACTGACTCTGGTTATACAAAACTGACACAGAAATAAAAGGTTGTTAAGAGGGTCAACAACCAATTAACATATCGGACAATAAAGAACGGGAACCCTTGCATTCTCCGCACTTTTTCAGATTCAAGCGATATTCAAGCAGCCAGCGAGGAGCTCTGTTTAGGCTGTGTTAATCAACTTGTTCCCTCTCGAGGTCATATATGGTGTGAGCCCAGTCAAAACAACCAAACGCCTGTCCAATCTGATTAAAGGAACCTTTATTTGGGTCCAGGTTTCTGTGGGAACAGAATATCAAGTGATACTGTGCATAAACAGAGAGGTTAGGGGGAAAGTTGTGGGTGTTAGTTTTGAATTGGGGGATATTTCAGCTCAAAATGAATGAAACATGGATTTTTTTCCGTTATTTATAAAAGTCTGAGACTGAAATCAAATATACTGTCTGAGATCTTATCAGTAATGTCTTTTCAAAGTCTTAAATTACTAATTTTATTCAGTTTGACCCTTATTTCCCAACACCCCAATTCTGCTAAGACTATCTTATTTTATCGTCCTATTTTCACCACATTACAAAGAAGATTTAAGCTTTTTTATTAATCTTCATGGTCTTAAAATGCCAATAATCATCTCTTGCTTATTACTATAAAATTTTCATCTTTCTGAATCCATCCCATGATACTCTTTACTCGTAGATATTAAGTTAGTTGATATTAAGTTGCAAATGTGCGATAGAGAGCAAAATGGGCTCAGTGGATCCCAACAAATTGCCCTTTTATTTGGTTTTGATAACTTTGGTATGAAAGTTAAAAGTTAAATATTATCTAAACAAAACATTTCAAGACATCGACAGTGATTATGTAAAATAAAGCTGTAATTTTGGACTATTTTCCGATATTTTACACACAATTTTGACCAACAGAATAATCTGTAATGATAATAATCTTCAGTAACTCTGCTTATTGTGAATTTAAACTTATTTCCTTGAATTTTCTTGATATAAAAAAAAAGAAACAAAGTCCATTGTGAGTTTATTCTCCGTGTGGCCCAAATCTAATAAACCTCCTGCAGAGCGAAAATAGCATGACTGCATTTCGAAATTGCTCCATTTTCTCTGAGGAGTAAAGAGATCTATGAAGCAATGTCTGTTTTTTACCAACTGAGTTACTGATACATTGTTATTAGTTGCTTCGATTATTTATAACAGTGATGAATATTCGGCTCTGGTTTGGACCTGAGAGGGAAACAAACCAGAGCTGTGCCGATAAATTTGACGCAATGACTTCCATTGAAGACAAACAAAAAGCTAAATTAGTTCAAAGCTTTACCTTGTTATTTTGCAGTATTTTTGTAATTTAAACAAGAACATGTTGGAAATAAATATTGGTTTTTCATGTGTAAAATTACCTGATGAGCCCATTGAAACAGTTGATGTGCTCAATATGTATGTAATCTCCCTTCATTTCCCCCCTCGGACTGATTTCGTTCCCCCTCTCTTTCTTCAGGGTCTTTTCTCTCTTATTGGCTCTATTATATTGGCTCTGACCTTTGACCTCTTTGCTGTTAGTTGTGTGGAGTGCTAATCCAAGAGTTAAGGGATTGCAATGCTGTTGCCAATGCAAGTTGAGCTGGATAAGACCATCAGATCAATTCTTCAGATACCTTAAATGCTGTAAAACTTCAATTAAGGGCATTTAATAAGATGAAAGTAATAAGAAGCAACAGCAGGAACTCGCGATTTTGAATTCTAAGCCAAGATAATTTATAGTTTTTTTTATGCAGAGTTTAGTTATTGACTCAAGATCAGGCCATATTTTTCTGACATAAAAAGGATCTTGATCCTGTTAAATTGTGTTGTGTAAAATGATGAGACTCAGGATGTTTTGTTGCCATTTAAATCAAAAAAATACACAAGAAAAGTAAGAGGATTTATGGCTTTTAAATGACCAAAATAAAGTACCTGCAATATTTCATTCTTTGAATCTTTGCCCAGGGTGTCAAATCAGCTCAAGAGTTTCAGCTCAACTAAATACAAACACTAAATTATTGTATTATAATCTGTCTTTTATCTGAAACTTGCAGATTAATTCCTGGAGCAGGAGATGCGATGGATCGTAGCCAGAGTTAAAGTTTGCTCTCGATCCTCCAGCAGCCTCCGTGAGCTGATTTCTATCAGAGATTTCATTACTTCCTCTTTTTGCTGTGTATCTGAGAAGAATTTATGACAGGAAATCAAGTCTGTGTAGCTTCAAACTGGGCCAAATGAAAAGCAGGAGACTGACAGTTACTGTCTGTAACACAGACAGTCCAGAACAGTCGCCAGAACAAAATGTTGGCATTGTACATTTTTTTCAAACCATGGATACGTAAAATTTTTACATTTCCTTTGTATCAAATCAACTTTTCTTCATTACATTACACTGTTTGAGACCATTTTGAATTTAAACCAAGAAAAATTGGTATTTTTTACGAGACATATTGGCATTTTCCTGTCGTGTTCGTGGCAAGAGAACCTGGTATTTTTAACGAAATGTTAGAACAAGTTCTACCTGTGCTTTTGGAAACAAAACCTGGCAATTTTTAAGCCAAAACTTGATGTTTTCCTATCCAGGTGGCTTTGGTTCCAATATACCAAACTAACCAATCTAACCAAACCTTCAAAACAGTTTTGTCTCCATGTAAAATAAAAAACCAAAACATAAAGAAACATAGAGTTTTGACATATGTGATGTTTGCAGAAATGTTAAATGCCGACGTTTCTTCTAATTGTTAATTTGAAGAGTGAACTTATTAAGTTATATTACCAAAACTGGATTGGATGAAAGCACGAGGGGATGAGCAGGTATGAAACTGCTGCATGTGGAATAAATTTAGGTTCTGACCCAAGAAGAAGAAGAGAGTCTGGTGGATTGTTCGACCTTGCTTTCTCTACATCAAAAACATTTCCCTTTCAGCTCTTTGACCTTGAGGAGGCTGCACACGTCACTAAGACCACTCTTTGCAACACTCTGCACCTCAGTCATTGTCAGAAATCGCTCTCCCATCTGCCGCAGCGAGGCTTTTATCCAAAACAACTCCGCAGTTCAGCCTTGTGTCTAATTTCTAGGCTTATACTGTTTTTTTGGACAAATCTAACCAAATCTTAGATCCTTTAACATGCAAGACCCAGCACAGCCTGACCAAAACCTGAGGAAAAAAAAAAATCTGCAGCATCCAAAAAAACTGCCTTCTTGCAAGCAAGCCTTTACATGATGCATGCATGTATTTTCTTCTGTCGTTTTTGCTCTTATGTAACTCAGCAATTCATGCCAGCTTTATTACTGGTATTGTTTAGAGGATGGCTTTGCTGTCTATGCTTACATAAATGTAAAATTAAGTCATTATGGCGGCTGATTGCTGGATCACAAATGTGTCGTAGAGTGTTTTTGACCTTTTGTCGGCCTGCTGGAGAGTCCTTACAGAGAACAGCGTTACTCTGAATGCTGTCTCCGGTAGTTTCTCTATGTTCCAGGACTTCGGCGCCAAAATAAACACGTGCCAGTCTGGAGGTAAACTCTGACAAAGCACGGATTTGAAAAATGAGTAGAAATCACACTCCAGCAGGCTCCGCTGGACACTCATTGACTCTGCGTGTGTGTTTGCAGCTTTAAAATCAGCATATTATAATGAGCCTGAGTACTGTTTTTTTTTTTTCCTCCAATGTGACCTGTTTTTTTAATTTATCCAAACACAAACCACATGAGCCACGATGGCTGCAGCCGCACGGAGCTTCATTGTGATCCTCCTGCACATACATCCAAGTAGACAACCCAGCTCATGCAGTCACTGTTAACAGCAGTTTATAGTTTCTCCTGGTCAAAGCCTAAAGTCCACTTTTCCAATCAATGCAGCATTCCTCCTGCTGTCTCTCTCTGTTTCTTTCTCCCCACTCCCCTGTGGAAATGTCAACATCAATACTATGATGTTTTCTGTGGCCATCCCAGCGAGTACAACTTCTGGGAATTTTGCAAGCCACTGCCTTGTTCTCTGTTACAGTGCTTTAAAGGCTGGAGGGCCAGCTGTTTGGGGCATAGCTGAGGTTAAGTTAGGCAGAGCGACTGTTCCCTTTTGTTTCTCTCTCCCCATGCACACCAGGATGATTCACAACACTTTAAACAGGTCTATGCAACACAGATTTTGGCAGGACTGTGAGAAAACCTCATGCAACAAGCATAAAATAGGTCAATATAACAGTAGAAGTTAAGAAATTGCACGCATCCTATGCACAGTAACAAGATATTAATACACCATTATAGATCTAAGATAATGTTGGTGGAATAAACTTTCAGATTATTTCAAATCTGGAGGTAAATCTGGGTGGTAATGGGGCTCTAAAAGGGCGTGTGCTTGTTTAATAGTTAAAAAAGGGATGCACTGCAGATATTAAAGACAAACTATATGTAATATCAAAATATCCTAAGTGTAAAATGGTCACTAGAACTTCACAACTGAGTAACAGTCCCTGTTTGGGCTCAGCCTTCATGACAATGCAAAATTTCTACACTGTTCATGCTGCAGTCTAGACAGTGTCATTAAAAATTGATAGAAGAAAAGCAGATTTCCTGTGAAGTGACTGACCGCTGGTTTGCTCCCGCTGCTCCTGGCTGTCAGTGGTCGTTTCGGTGTCCACTTTGCGCCGGCACTGCCCCTGGCCCTGCACCAGTTGCTCCAGGGGAAGCTCCGAGTCGGGCGTCGGGTAGCATCGCAGACCGGTGGAGCACCTCGGGGTGTACACGCCGCACATCTCCCCCTCTTGCCGGGCGCACACGGGGCAGCACCCGCAGCCCGGTTCGCGCACTATCTCCGCGCAAGTCTCGGTGAGCTTTGGACACAGCGCCTGGCGCTCCGCGGTGCAGCCCGGGCAGCGGAACACCATCTCGGCCAGAGAGGCACCGGCGAGGGACGCGGAGAGGATCAGCAAGCTGCAGCCCGCGTACGACAGCATTGTTGTAGGCATGAGGTTTTTGGTCATTATCATGGGGCGATGGAAGGCAATCCCAAGTGAAAAAAAGGGGAAGAAATGTGCATGCGAACAGGTGAAGCCGGAGGCTGGGAGGTCTGCTGGGTCCTACAAATTCCCAGGTTTGCTCTTGGGGCCACATGTTGGTGTTAATTTTGGGGAAATCGGAAGACTGATTATTTAGTTCAAATGTCATTTTAAGATGTGAAGAAATAGTGAAAGCAAATTACACGAACAAGCCTCCTCCACAGGAGACTGAGTTGTGCTTTTTTCATTATTTTATTCTGAAATGGCTTTCAGAGATCATACTGAGAGTGCTAGTGTGAATAGTTTAAGGGAAAAGGTTAAATGGCATTTGAAGTAATTAAAAAAAAACAGATGCCTGATTTGACTAAATGATAACCACAAGTTATAACAGCTGCCAATGGATTTTTAGTCTCTGCCATCCCTTTAATTTCAAATAAAAGACATATTTTTTATTCAATTTCAATCCCTTTGCTCAAATCACCAAATCATGTTGGATGACTATTCTTAATTGAATCATATGTTCAGGATAATAACAACACAGGTATGTAGATTCCCTCTAAAGAGACAGCCCCCTGATTTATTGGACTCTTTGAACCAAAACAAAAGAACTTAATCATCATCTTCTTTATCACCAGTCTCTCACCTCAAGCAACCTGTTCTCTCTTGCTGATCCCTGACCTCTGTATGGTGATATAAGGAGAGGAGCACTTCCTAAAAGCAAGTAGAAATAAAACAGTTCTGCTGATCATATAACAGCATTCATACAACCAGAAGTAGATGTGAAACTTGAACTCCAGTATCAAAAAACAAGGCAGTAAATTGAAACTCCCCAGCTGACAGAGTCTGTATTAATATACATACTGTGGCATGTTTGTTTCAATCAGCACAGTCTGCCCCGACTCCCAGAATGCATAAATAAATAAACAAACAAACAAAAGGACTATGTGCAGAGCATTCCTTACATGGAAAGACCTCCCCACCGTGGCAGACATGTCCATTGACACTCAATTAAAACTCGCCAGCTGCTACCAGCTTATATGCCAGTGTACAGTAATGCTACTGTGCACATATGCGGCAATGTTTCCTATCGATCGGTGAGGCCAAGCCTTGAGGTGTCGTGCTTGCCCACAAAACAAGCTCCTATTAACCCTGTCCAGTGCGGTAGACTAATCGGTGTTTATCCAAGGGCCCAGAAATAGAAGCGGCATGTGTAACCTTACTCCGCAGATATAAATGCAGATTATTTTGTTTTGTGGGTGCCCCCTGATTTAATACTATTTGGCCCTATTCACATTCGGCATCCTTGCTCACTGTGGGGGCGTGAGGAGGGAGAAAGGGCACATTTGAAGCTGTCCTGTATCTCAGGGGGAGTGAGTCCGGAGAATGCCCAGAGGGCTGTTTGCACATAGAACCTCATATGTCATTTTTTGAAACCGTGGATGGAAAAGCAGCGGGATGGCCACTAGCTAATAGGCCTAACAGGCCACAGTATCTGCCCATGTGTGCAAAGTAATCCCCACCAAGGTCATTTACTTAAATTCCTCCCCATGGAGCTGGTAAGCAAACACAAACTCTGGATAAACTTCACATTGACAGAGGAAGGTATGGGATCACTGATGGGCTGAGGACACATGCAGTACATGTGCCTCAGCAAGTATACAGAGAGAGGTTTGTATGCGAGAGGTCATCTTCCTAATTACAGTACAGTAAGTCCCCAAGACTCTACCTGGTCTTTTTACTATATCACAACATTTTATTTCACCCCTTAATTAGCATCAATAAGCAACCATAACCCTCTAATAAATGCTCTTTATAGCAACAAACCAAAATTAGCTTTTAGCAAAAATAAACACGTTTTTAAAGTGATTATTAAATATTTGTCAACAATTATAACTCCACTTATGGTAAACAAGGCTTCAAAATATCCTTAAATCTGTTTACAGCTGTAGTGGGCTATAAAATGTCTAAATGCTGCTTAAAAATACTAAATAGGAGTTGTTAAGGAAAAGTGTTTTATGGCAACTCACATACGGCATTAATGTGTAATATATATGTTACGTAAGGCGCACAGGCTGATGTTAATTAGAAGTTTTATGGCCCTGTGTCTCTCGAGTGAGAGGTAAGCATTTGCTAACACTAAATGACTCACTGTTAACCAATTAACACCCAAATATCCAACTGGAAACATTAATAAAGTCCACTTCACGCCTTAATTTTCACCCTTTGTCCAAAATAACCTCTGACAAAAAGCCAGACAGTGGAATCCAAATCGATCCAGTGGGGACATAAACTCCTAACTAGGCAATTAACGTTTGTAACGCTGCACTTTGTCCAGCCTAATTTTGAGCTGCTAAGCCTCACAGCAGGCCTTCTGGAAGACGGCTGCAACAGTGGCAGCAGCCTGTTTTAAGAATAAGAAAGTTACAGAGCTGAATGTCTTGAAAAACCAACTTTAACTTGTGTTTAAAGGCTAAAGACAATAATTTCATAAGTGTGTCTGAATCCAAAATGTTGTCTTTACTGTTGTATTGGCTCTTTACTTGGCTCATATTAATTGAAAACACTCTCTAAAGACATCCTTGTGTTCATTTTTCAGACTTTGATAATAAATGAGAGCACTGTTTAGCATTTGGCTTTGAGTTTACTTAATTTAGCCCCTTTTTGTTTGGACTACTGATAAGTACAGGCTATAAACGGGGGATTGGAAAAGCAATTTATCATCTGATTAGTGGGCCTGTAAAAAAACAAAGTTATATAGGTCACATTAAACAGCTGGAGTATATGTTTATATCTTAAGCTAAGATGTTGTTGTAGGTTTTGTTGTGAAGGATTTTTATTTGAATGCAACACTGTATGAGAGAGAATTTATATGAGTAAGAAAGCGATCGAATCTAGCTTTCATGCATGCACAGTTACCCAACTGGTGCAACTTGCAACATCTCACTGACTGGAAATGTTTACCAAATTACAGTACATAAATCCTTACATGGAAATGTTCACATCACAAGTCCCAAATGGAAAAATGCTTATGAGTGTGCGTGTGGGGGTTTTTGTGCTGTATGTGAGTTTGTGCCCAAGTGTGAGTGTGTTTGTTTGCTGCCTAGCAACAAGTGATGCATGGGCAAATTAGGAAAGTTCTTGCTTTATTTGGTCCTGCAAATCTTTGTGGAGTATCTGTTATGGAGCCACAGTGTTACGTATTCCCCAATGAAACAAAATAAAGACCTGCTGAAAACCGCTCTCCTAATGTGCTGAATCCAGCTGAAGCTCTCAGCCTGGCTATATGGTGATGTCAGCATTACACTATACACTGACATTTCTGTTTTTCTAATAAAGAGTTGATACCTTCTAAGCCACAGCATCTAATAGGCGCTTTGGGTCTAACAATTGTATGATGCTGCATAGCTTTCACTTAATATGAAAGAAGAAGTTTTATTAAACTAACACATTTACTGTCTTGCATAATTTGGTTTCATCTGCTTTATTAATAAATCAGTACACTCTGCATTCATGCAAAGGAAGCATAAAAATTACTCACGCTCCTTGGACAACTGGCAACCCAGCTCTGTTTTTTATGGGTGCCATGACTCGGATATGGTTTGCCCAACAACTGCCAACAGGCAGATGTGGTGTGAGGCTCAGGTAGGTAGATCTGACAGCTGGCATTTATTAAAAACCTCAGCCACCATGATGCCTGCACCTTAGGAAAAACTGGGAAGAACACAATGTTGCTGCTAAAAAAAGAGGAGGGGGGGGGGCTGCAAAAAATAACAAAACACTGTCACGTTAACATCACCATGCACAGTGCAGCTGTTTGCTTTTTTTCGTGTATGAATGGCTGGATGAATTTAGTGTCTTTGCTGGTTTTAGTAAGGACTCAATTTTCATATGCGCCGATGTTATCATGTGTTGTGTCTGTTGTGAAGTCTTGAATTCTTGCTAAAGTGCGCCACCCTGTGACCACATGTCGCAACTAGTCAAGAGCAAAAGCATCAACCCAGAATGGAAAGCAGCACAGAAACGTGCTCATTAAGTGTGTCGTGTAGATTAAGCTTCTATCAAAGATTAAAATTCATGAAAATATTTTAATTAACGTTATACATGTTCTAACATAAGACAACTTGTCAAGCAGTTTTGTTGAGACAGGAGGGTAAAAACACTAAAAAAGTGTAGTTAGTTTCACCTCTTTGTCTTATGAGGATAATTCAGCCTTAGTTATAAATATCTTAACATACTAAAAACTCTAATGTGTGCCCCTTTTCATTTTTAACAATTTTGGTTGTGGAAAGCTAGCGACTTTTCTAACTGAGTATCTTTTCTGGTATATCGGGGCTTCCGTAGAAGCTTTCGGCAGTTCGTCATGTGACAAAAATATGTCACAACACTGTGCACAGCTTTATGAAACCAACAAATTATCACTTAAAAGTGATATTTCTTTCATGTTCAGACATGAACATATTTTAGTACTGACCTCCCGAAGTAAAACTTTCCGTTAGCTTTCTATTTTCTGGCTGTCGCTGCGCAGGTATGTCGTTTTTAGCATTGCTACCAGGAAATTGGTTAGCTAATTTTTGTTAGTTTTGCAAACGTTCGTTGAGGCAAGTACAGTTTTGAATGCTAATGTTAGTGAGCATTGACGGTTATACGAACTACAGTAACACGTTAAAATATTGTGTAATGTCAACTGTTCAAAGGGGAATTTTTTACTGTACTGCTGTTGATATGTTGCCTTGCTAACATGACGTTTCAGGATGGCAGTGTCTCACAGTGGGCAGTCCTCCCTTGTACAGAGTTTGGCCAAACTCCTCCGAAATGATGGTATGTTAAAGTTTGATACACGAACACCCCCTGCACCTAAGTTATCTAGCTAATACCAAGTCTGTCTGGGTAACAAAAGGCCATGTTAATGGTATTAGACTGCACGTCAACCGGTGCATAATAAACCAAAACGAAAGCAAGGTGCCGTGTCATTGGGTGTATTCACTCAGGCAGACACTTGTCAAGACAGTGTGAGTTACAAACTATCCAGATTTCCTTTGTGTAAAGAGAGTTCCTTTGAACTTCTAAAAATCTGGTGTTTTTGGTGGGATTTTGTTCTGTATATTTTATCAGATAATGCTCCATCTGTTATGTGTGAGGGAAAAGGTGAAAAAAATTAACTCAGAGGAGGTCTGATGTTGAGTCAGTTCAGTGTCAAGTGACACCAGTTAAAATCAAAACAGTCTGGAATTTTTAGAGCCCCAGTGTTTGACCTATTTTGTCAATAATCTTTCTATTACTATAATTTTATTTTTCCAGTTTCTGTCTCCTGATGTGTTCTGATGATTTTCTGATGTTTTTTTTGGCCGACATATTCCTAAAAGTTAAATTAATTTTTCCCCACAACCATCAGGTCACTTGGTGCTGGATGGCAGCAGCACGCTGACCTTGCCAGCGGCCAGCTTGCAGCAGCTCACCAGGCTGTTTGAACAGTACTTGCAGTCCAGGGGTCAGCAGCATGGGTTCCTCGCTCTGCCCTCCCACCCTGCTGACACTGCTTCGCTGCTTCAGCTGCAGTTCTTGTTTGATGTCCTTCAAAAGACAGTCTCCCTTAAGGTGAGCAAGGACCCCTAAAATTTGGTCATGTGGTCTCCTCTTGTTTCTTACATTTTAAAAAGTCTTCATTGTCTATATCCGTTGTGTGGGTAAAAAGTCTGACCCAAGTTTGGAGTTCTCATTTATGACATGTTATCTAACATTTTAAATGCAGCTCATCAACCCTCCAGGAGAAAGACTTCAGTCTGTTGTGAAAATCTTCCCATTTAAATCTTTGAAGGTTTTGGAGGTACAGTATGAACCACAACTATATTTATTTCTCCCTTTTTTATCCTCTGACTCTTTCATTCCATCCTTGCTTCTTCCTCAGTTTTCATTACTAAACACTTCCTCATTTTATCTGTCCTATTTCTTTTCTTCTCTTTTCCTTACCAGCTAAAGAGAGTCCCTCCACACTGTCTCGAGGGACTTAGAGGGGTTTACTCTCAGTTGGAAGTCTTCACGTGTTCAAAGAGCCTCAGCTCCCTGGAGGTACTCAGCTTCTGCATTACATTTGTCATGAAGTGTCAGTGAGTGAATGCATGGCATGTCTGGCTGTAAAAGACAGTCAAAGCCTTAATCTCATGTTTTTAAGGAGCTGCTTTCCTTGTGTGGAGGTGACCTGAGCTCAGCGCTGCCTTGGCTGGAGCTGCACACCCTCAACTTTAGCTACAACTCCATTGTCTGCCTTGACCAGTCATTAGTGAGTCAAACATACACACAGATGCATCAGTACGTCCTTATTGGCTGATGTTACTGTCACCTGACTTTAACCTTCTTTTCTCTTTTTTTACAGAGTTTACTGAATGTCCTGAAGTCTTTAGATTTAAGCCATAACAAGATTCAGGAGTGTGCTGAATTTCTGAAGGTTTATGTTCAATTATTATCAAACTTTATTAAAAGCTTTTTTTTCCGTGTTTTCCTGCTTGTGACCATTTGTTCTGCTTCTTTCTATGTCTGGTGTTCTCGTCAGCCCCTGGGTGAACTGGAGCACTTGAATCTTGGCTACAACTGCCTGCAGAGGGCGCCAACGTTGGGCCTGAGTGCTAGGGCAAAACTCCTCACACTCATCCTCAGGAATAATGAACTGGAGACCATAAACGGTAAAGTAAACCGACATAAACAGTCACAGAGTTTCTTATCTTTCTCTTTTAATCCCAGACAATCAGTCACTGGTCGGATCAGACTGAGTAGTCAGCCAGTCTGGGGCGGGGGAGGGGACATAAGCAAGAGAATCAAATTAAACATTTCAGCTGCAGGTTTCTTTTTATTCCACACACATGCATTAGTGTGCATATTTTGTTTATACTCTGTGTTCTTTGTTTCATGTCTGAGAGTCTTTTCCTGCATTGCTGTGCTGTCTGATTAAACAGGTGTTGAGCAGTTGTCTTCGCTGCAGAACTTAGACCTGGCCTACAACCTTCTGTTAGAGCACTCACAGCTGGCTCCTCTCTCCCTCCTGCACTGCCTCAACACAGTAAGGAAACACATGCTCTTACATTCACCCACAAAAGCCACAGTAAATCATTTAGTGGACAGTTTAATTTTCTGTAGATATATTCGAGACCACTATTGTAAAATGCAATGTCTTCTTTTAGCTGAACTTGGAGGGCAACCCGCTGTATTTCCAGAAGACTCACCGTCTTTGCACAGTCCGACATCTCTCCCCAAAGGCTGCAAACCTCAGAGTGAGTAAAACTATGTCTAATCTCTTCAGCCAAAGTCCAAACTTGCAAAATGCTGATGCACTAAAAAGATAATAACTACAAAAGTCTCCTGCATGGAAACAGCAGCAGCAGCACGAATGGCATGATTATGCTATTAAACAGCAGTTGAAAAAGTCTGCATTTATTGGAAAGTGCAGCCCCTGTGTGTAAAGAGAAGAACACAAAAACAGCCTCCTGTCTTCCATGTGTGAACTCTTTGGTGTCTCTACATAAAAGCTCACACAGGCTGATGGTCCTCTGGCATATTAGGTTGAATATCATCGACAGGCCTTAGCAGCAATTACTGAAGAATTAATAAAGAAGAGTGTGTTTGTTGTGTATGTCTTCACATAACCAAAACAATGTTACTTATTTGTGTGTCTTTCCAGCTTAAACTAGATGGCAGTGAGCTGTCCTCATCCGAGTTATCTGTAAGTTCCTCTTTTGATCATAAGTTATTAATTGATATGAAACTGATGCTGAAATTTTCTGGATTTATAAATATAATATATAAATCAGGTTGGTTGAATTACATTGAGGTATAATACAGTATATATGCAATATTTTGCTGAGGGGTTTTGCAGTAGAGATCATGTTGTCTCTCTTTGGTTTCTCTGAGTTATCACTAGTTGCTTATATGAGGCTGATCTCTCCTGCAGGTTTTGCCAAAACCAGGCCAGCTGATTGTCCAGACGCAGGCTTCGCCACCAGCTGCCATGCAGTCAGAGCGTAGTAACCAGGAGTTGTCCAGTGGTGCTGGGGAGCTTAGTGACAGCATGTCAGTCCCAGAAGTGGGAGTGTCGCACCTTCGGAAGAAGAAATCCAGAGTAAGAGAGCTGCTGAGTGTTAAAATGGATGTGTCATCGTTTTCTATGATAAATGAATATTGTCATAAGTCACTAACATTTAACTTGGTTTAATGTGAAAAATTAGTCCCTGCTGATCTGTCCAAACTGGTGAATAGAGACAAATTGAATGCTGTGACATTCTTTCTTTATTTCCATTCTGTTTCCTGTGTCAGAGTAAGGTGAAAGTGCGGAGGGCCAGCATATCCGAGCCCAGTGATACAGATTATGAACCCAGGCTGCGTTCCTCCACACAGAGTAAGTTTTAAAAGCATATCTGTCTAATGTGATTCTGTATTTGTGTTCTTAAATGCCAGATATATAAAGTCACCCTCTTATCCTCTTAGCCCAGACTGTTATTGTTTGACACACATTTTCCACTTGTGTTTTTAACTATGAGCTTTTGTAGTGTATGTGTTCAATATGAAATGTTTTTAAACTGTTATATAAATATATAAAACATTAGTGTTCATTTTTCCATCTCTCCACCAGACATTGTCCTTCCTCACAAGCAGGAGATTGAGCGCATGTCCAGCTTCAGAGATCAGCTGGGTGAGGATTGGCTGAGATATCAACATCATCTCGATGGAGCTCCCCCCTCTGTCATCACCACCACTGTCAGCACCACCAAACAGTCTACTCCTCCACGCCAACCCCTCCTCAACGGCCTCAACAACACCCAAGATCTGTCCACCAGCCCTGGGCATCAGCTATCTTCTCTGTCCCAGGAAGTCTCAGATGTCCTCCCCTCACCGCTGTTCCCGTCTGAGCCCAGGGTGGAGATGTCTGAAGTGGATGCAGAGCAGGAAACAGAGTCTACCCTGCAGTGGCGTGGTCAGAGCTCTCTGCACACAGAGTCCACCTTGGAGGACAGCATGGTGGACAGCAAGGCGGTAGACTCACCTGGGCCAAGTCCTGAAACCCAGAGGTTGGCTAGAGGGGAGAGCATAGACACCAAGGAGGAAGAAGAGGAGGAGGATCTTGGAGGTAGGATAGTCAACAAGATGTTGCTTAATTAAAAAAGCATTACTCACATACTCGGTCTTCTTTTCTTTTTTCTTCTCTGTATGTTTCTGTTAGTGGACCTGTGTCACCCCCTACTTGTTGGTGTTTTATCTGACAAAGAGGAGGTGGGTGGCGAGGGCGAGACAGAGATGAGGATGAGGAGGAGGGAGATGTTCCTGCGCATCAAACAGGACCTGCTGCTGGAGGTGGACATGCAGCGCGGCCAGGAGAGATGCCGCCTGGAGCTCAGCAGCCTCACTCGAGTGGAGACAACAGAGGCCACATGGACCCGAGGGATTAAAAATGTGTGTGTGCTTAAGGCTTAGTGATAGTAATGTTTGCATGTGTAAACTTCACATTGTGTCATATTTTTACAACAGTCTAAAGTCTAAATTTGTTAAAACAAATAATAATTAAAGAGGTATCAAGTAAAATTGTTTTTTTATTAGCACTATTCTGTCAGTTATAGCAGGATAATTTTAGCCAGACGCCTTTAATACAACATGAGAAATAACTTTAAAAGGAAACCTAAAGAACATGGTAACACAAAATTTGCTCAGTAAAAATTTCAAAATTAAGCCAGTTATGCAAAAAAAAGAGGATGGGATGAGTAAAATAATTCTACCCAAGTTTGAGTGCAAAACGCACTCTTCTTTGCATCAGTGAGCTTTAATTACATGAAGGCGTAAGTCCAAGGGTTCATTTGTGAATCTGAGTTTTTCTTTCTTCCTCGCAGGAGACAGAGGAGATGCTTCCAGCTGTGGAGCTCCAGTTCGACTACATCACCCAGGAGAAAAGGAGGAAACGCTATGTCCTGCTCGACGACGACCCACAGCAGGCGCTGCAGGTTAATAACAAACACACACACACCACGCACACTGATTCCTGCTGTGTGGAAAGTGTTTGATTCCTTTTAGAGGAAATGATTCGTGCATGAAGAACAAGGCACACGCAGCGGAACAAAGCACATAAACGTGAATGAGAACACCCACTCGCTGACTTCTTGGACGTTTTGTACGAGTGCGGTCAAGCTTGCAAGCTGCCCTTTTTGTTTTGAAATGTGACGTTAGCATCCAGCAGCACACTCTGTACCATGTTTACTACCCTGTTAACGACTCTGGTCACATTGTGTAACATCACTTCTATGCCAGATATAATTTTAACATAGTAACTCAATACCGATTCCGGTATGTGATTGGTTTTTTTCTTGTTTTTAGATTTGTGGTGAGTATTCAGGGACTTACAAATTATATTTTATAAACAGATACATAGCTGAGATAACGAGTATGAAACCCCAATAAACACCTTGACCTTTTGGAAAGACAGATTGTTCTTGTGTTTACGGAACCACTTAAACATTGTGCCCTGCAGTGCCAACTATGTATATATAATGATAAATCCTGTCAAATTATCCTTGAGCTGTACAGATCTTTGGCCCTTTGAGAAGCTTGATGCAACCCTTTAAGTTCTCAATTTGTAGCTGCAATGGTTTGAACATGCAAACAGCTCTCTGTGCATTTTCTACCAGTTAGGCTCTTCTTGAGCAAAACATCTCATCAGTGGGGAAAAGAGGAAGCTTGCACATCTGATGAGCTGATGACTTTGGCCAACTTTTCTTTGCTGATCAGCTTGTTTTCTGTGCAGAAGTGGTTAATTTTCCCTTGTTGCTCATTTGAGGGGATCATAACTTGACTTGAAAGTGTTGCTTATGATGTCAAAGATGTATAAAAAACATGGCTTTTCTTCTGACTAGGCTCTGACTGATGTGCTGTCACATGTGGCGGAGGAAAACCAACGGCGGGACGCTGAGCTCCGCCCCAGCTGTGTCCGCCTGCAGTGCCTTCGCTGCAGGTCAGAGTTCATGCGTCAGGGAGAGGGCGGTGGAGAGGAGGCAGAGGGGAGAGTGAGAAAGAGAGGGGCTGCCATGCTGTCAGGAGGCGAGGAGGCGCAGAATGAAGAGGAGCTGAGAGAGTGTGATGACAACGACAACAAAGGTGAGCGAAAATTTATAACATCCTTCAAGCTGCACTTTGACAAATAGAAGGGCAAACTTATGCTCTGGTGTGTATAATGGACTTGTATTTTTAACTTAGCATAAATAAAAGTTGTGATTGATAAGTTCATAGCCTAAGATAGAAGTAGATGAATTAAACAGCTTTTGTTTCTTGCATGTGCAGTTTAACTCTTGTAGTGATTTTGCAGAGAGTTTAAAGTCAATAACTTGTGGTATTTCTGTTTTGGCTTATTGAAAATTGCAAATCAGTACTGTCTGAGAAAAAGAAAAATATCGGCCTTCATGCAGTCATCCTCCTCCTCATCTCAACTGCTCAGACAAGGAGGTCAGGGAGGACATTTAGGCAACACAAGGGGAGGTTGCCCCATCTCACAGCATGGTGGAGAAGTGGGATGCTTAACGCACAAAGGCAGATGTTGTCTGTTTTCTAATAAAGTACCGAATGACAAAAGTTATTAAGTCAAACCTTCTGCATAATCACTCAAAAACTTGAACTGCAAATGCATGTAAAACTCCCTCTATTTTTCCTTTTCTTTGAATGTTGTAATGTTTTCACTTAAAAAATACATGTGTTTTCGTGTTCCTTCTCCCATTTGTACAAGTCGCTCCAACTCCCAGTTTACTGGTAAGTAGTAAGTTAAGGTTTTAACACTCACTAAACACATTATAAAAAGAATGAAATCTGCATTTGACATTCAAAAGTTCACGTGAAAAAGTGGCCAGAGCAACGTGATGTTTGGTTTGAGTTTATATCTGAATCTGTCATCCCTGGATGTCAAAGAATCCCACGCACACACCACAGCCATCATACACCCCCAGATGAGTCATGCTCAGCCTCACATACTCACATACAGACCACTCTAAACAAATGAAGCACCACTTGCATTATAATTTTTTCCCCTTAAAATTAGTTCTCTCACACTTTTCTTAGTTGTTACGAGCTTTTTTTGTTGTTGGACGTGAAAGATGAGACAGGAAAGACACAAGAAGGTCACAGATTTCACCTGCCACGTTGTCACAGTCGTGAAAAAAGAAGTTTATCATTTGACGTCAAAGCACTTCATGACTCCTCCTCAGCTATCAGGCTCCCATTGGCAGCCCGCATGTGTTCCCAAAACAAAATTTTACTTTCAGATAGGCTCGAGTGAAGCGCCACAGGAGGTATCTCTGGTGTTTTATTGCCAGGCAGCCCTCTCCGCTGTGTTCCCACCTCTATAATCAGCAGCAGACAGATAAGTACCCTTTCGTTCCAGCAGCCTCCTCCCAGCATTTTGACCAAACCTGACATTAAGACCTGCTCCGGCACGCACAGCCTGCGCACAAGCTTTGTCTGACAGATGTTTTGGGGATTTCTCGGGACTGTGCTCTTTTGTTAGTGTGCTTAGTCTGCTGCTCTGAAGAATCTCAGCCAAGAAATACCTTTTTCAGGCACACGTGTCTGAACTGAGGCGCATGTTTGCCTGTGGATAACAGAAATACATGCCCTGCAGACACACAAAAAAAAAAACCATTTCTACCTCATATGCAGCTTAGCAGAGATGAGGGCGTGCTTGTTTTCTTGTAATGTTCTTGCATTACAGGTTATTTGCTTGTTAGAATCATTTCCTGTCAGGTTCTTTAGGTAAACATTGCTACAGATGGTATAGTTTAAAAAAAGGGCCTTTCCACACATAGTGGGTCAAGGATGAAGGTTTATTTTTCTATTTTCAAATAAAAAAAATAAACATAATACATTAATATTGTTATTTTAAGACTGCCAGGCCAGTTTATTCCTTTTCAAATTTTTAACTAGAAGTTTATTAAACAATAATCACTGTGTATCTTGATGAAAGTGTAATATTTGCAGTAACTCATTAATGCCATGAGGGGGAGCACCTCCTGTTCTATGTCAGTAATGAAGTTGTTTTCACCTTCACCAGTTTGTGTGCAGCTTTTCGGAAATCACAACCAGTCTATATGTCTTTTCTTTTAAGGAAACAGTAATATTTGTCCAGAGTGCGGGAGTGATCATGTGGTCCAGCTTGCCGGCCAATCAACTCCCTTCACCAGTACGCCCATCCGTCGCTCGTCGAGGCCAGACAGCGAGGACGATCATCTTGATATAACTCAGAGCACTCGAAGTGCCAATAAGGTCTTTATGAACATTTACAACTCTTCTTCCTGTGTCTGTTTTCTCTTTTTGCTGTAGTTTATTTCTAATCAGTTCCATGTTTCATCATTCTCACAACAGGATGATTGCACTGATGCCAGTATTAGCAGCAGTCCGATCCCTGAAGCTGCCACAGTTACAGAGGATCACACCTTCATCACTGCCCAGGGAAGCTCTTTCTTCACCGGGGACAGTCAGGGTGATAACTCCAGCCTCTTCTATAAAACAGACTGCCAGAGTAAAGAGGAACTGGCTGGGAGCTACCACTACACCTCCACAAGTGCTACACCACCTAAAGTCCAAGCCAAACCTACAGGGAGATCCACTCCAAATGGTGAGTTTTTACTCTACTGACACTGCTTCCAGGCTTTCTGTAGGTCTCTGAAATACGTCAAATATTAAGCACATTTTTGTAATCCATCCATCATTATTTTGCCCATCATCTGGGTAAAGTTCACACTGATTTAATTATTTAAAACAATGAGAATTTTCATTCTGTTCTGCTGGAGATTGCATTCAGTGAATTTTTAAAAATGTCTTTAAAAAGTCTGAAATCGAACTTGTTGGTCTCTGCAGAAAGCCTGTTTTTTAGGAATGCAACTTCTGATCAATATTTTCAGGGTGTAGCGCAGTGGTTTTAAACAAGTCTCAGGGTCCCTGAAGCAGTGTTTGCACTGCATGGTATGACTAAGCTCTGCTTGACTCACTTTTTAGTGCTAGGTATTTTTCATTTCCACTGCAGATAATTCCCCCTTTAATGTAGGCAGGATTCTCAGATGATCATCGTAGCTTTTCTGCATGAAACTGTGCTGTGAAATCATCTTAAGTGTGACACAAACACGGAAACGACAGAGGATATCAAAGGGTTTCGAGACCAACTTTGTTCATTAAAAGATAAATACAACAAGACAAAGACTGCTGAAAAGAAAGGAAATTTGGAAAATCTTACGTTAGATTGCAGGCGATCTGCATCTTTTGATCTGCATCCCCTCAATCAGGAACCATTAGTTAGATTACTAAACGTCAGATAAAAGGGAAAATTCCTAAAAACAGTTTCTCAGAGCTTAACACGAGGTCTACAAAACTCAACAAAGGTCCCAAAACTGAAAGATTTTTCATTTAAAGTGATGTTAAACAGAGAAAAACAGCAAATCCTCACATTTTAAAAGCTGGAACCAACAAACCAGCAACTGAAACAGTTCATGTTTTCGATTAACGGACACGTCTTTAGCGGTGCACTTTTTGCATCCAAAAAGAGATTGTGATGTTAGCTGGACTGTATATTGGAAGAGAGCCCGAACAGCAGTAAAATATAAATGTTATCTTATTACTTTTTGTGATTTCTGCACTTCAGATGGCCATTGTAAAACACATCAAGCGTGGCATGCGGTATAAACTGTTTACGTCGGCTTCGTTGCCCCAGCTTAAGATATATTCAAGTCTTAATTGAAAGTGAACAGAGATGGGAAGTATTTGGATCTTGTGGATGCCGTGTGGTGCAGAAACCCTTTGCCCTGTATCTCTGTGACAGCGTCTGATTTCTCCCACATATGTCTGCCATTTTTAGATGAACCACATGTGCAACAAGACAGATTGGAATCATTACTGGAAGTGATGGGAGAGGAATGAAAGCCTAAGAGAGGGAGGGCTGAGTCGTAATAATAGCTTTCTGTATCTTTCCTTTTTTTTTTGCAAGGCCGTAGTCGCAGAGCCAATACCATGTAATCTGTCCCTCTGAAACCAGAGTCTCACAGCAGAGACAGCTCCAACGCATCCCTGAATAAAGTGTCCTTTTGGTGACACAGAGCACCCATTGTTACTGAGCAGGGGCCTTATTTCTCATCTTCCTGAAGAAGTGCTTTGTCTTGAAAGAGGAATCAACCTGTGTGTGTGTGTGTGTGTGTGTGTGTGTGTGTGTGTGTGTGTGTGTGTGTGTGCGCACCTCTACAAAGAACAAAGGTTCAAAGGCTTCTTTAATCTGATCTCTGTTTGCACTCTCTTTAAATGAAAGATGAGGGGTTTGTTTTGGCCTCTGCAGGTCAGAGCCCTGTCATTTTTTAATAACTGTAACCATTCATCAACTTGAAAATAGCCTCCATCGCCTTTCTTCACTGGATTTACTCCCCTTTAATGCATTTCTGCGTGAGCGCTTTTGGCTAATACTAAAGGTTTTATGAAAATCAAGAAATATGTAGGTCTTCACGTTGCTGCCAGGAAACTTTGGCCTCACTATTAATGCAAGATATCATTTGTGCAATTAAATAAAGTAGGCAAAAAGGCTTTGAGTCATTTTAAGGCTGACCAACTGTCGATGTGTCTGCAGATGATTTGGACCTTCTGTCTGAGGACTACAGTGCGGTGGACCATCGGCTACAGCTTTTCCTGGATGTTGAGGTCTTTGAGGAGGAGGAGGAGCTTCACTCTTTTCTCAAGGTATCTAACAGAAAGGCACCAAGACTTTAGATAAATTTGTTTTCATCATAACATGAAATAAGCAAAAGCAATGAATTACAAGAAGTATTCTGTCAAATAACTTCAGATAAAGCCCCAAATGATCCTTTTAGAATTAGAGTTTTTTACAGATTAGACAAATAAGATACAATATGTAAATTTGTGAGCTCTAGAGGTGTTGGAAGGCAGATTTTGCTTCCTTCTGACTGAGCCACACCAGCTGTTTTCCCCTGTTTTCAGTCTATATGCCAAGCTAAGCCAACAAGCCAGTGTGGTGCAGTGCAGCGTTCAAAGCTCCATCCTGTGTGGGTGTGATTGAATAAGGTTTGACTGACAGTGTTAGCAACATAAGCAAACATCCTTCATAACTGTGATCATTTGTTTGGAATGTTGCTGCACTCTGATTGGTGCATTAAAAATTTCTGATGTCACTTTTTTTCCATCCCAGCCCCACCTCATTAAGTCAGTGAAAAAAGCACGACAACAACAGGACTAAAGAAATCTTTCATGTGAAATAAGTGAATTGTTCTAAGTTTGGCAGAAAACAGTGTGGTCATGTAGGACTCCATGACTCACAGTGAGAGGCAGATTGAAAACAAAGGTTTTCATGGCCTTTAAATCTTTACTGGAGCTAATATTAAGACAGGAAACGGTCTTGTTGCCAGACTTGGCTGTTTAAGTAGAATGTTGCCCCTGACAGCAGCCTTTGACAGATTGCTTAAATTTAGAAGTACAATGTTTTTATGCTGCTGTTATTGTTACTTTTGTGATTGCGGTTTTTAAAAGTTCTCCAAAATGTCTCCCTGACGCCCAAAAACTGCAGCTTAATGGGTGGTGACAACTTTAAGACCTACAACACTTCAGCTGCGGTTTCATGTCAGTCAGCCAAGATGAAGGCAGTCAGTAAATCTCCCGGGAGCCCATTCAGCCCCGATCTTCTTCTTTTGTAGCTGCTTTGACAAGCCCCGCTGTCGCTGAGCCCTCTCCGAGACCTTTTTTAATATGCAGTGCATCCTGGGAGCTCTTCAAACCAGCAGGCCCTTTCTTTTCTCTGTCAGACACCTGGAGGAAGAGCAAAGAGCGGAACAGGACCGAGCACACCACAGCTGGAAACAGGAGGTCCCGCTCCATTCATCTGACTTAGGTTTATTTGTTCAGTCACAGGGGCTGCTCGCTGTTCCACTTGTGCCTTCACCTCTTGTGTTGTTTAGGAGGAAATTAAGCAAAACCCTGGTCTAGATCTGTGATACTCAACTTACAAACTGCAGGTCAAATCTGGCCAACAGCTGGGTGCTGGGTGGCCCATTGATCATTTTGAATTTACAACAAAAATAAGTTAATTTACACAGGTAGATATTTTTTGTTTGTTTTTTACAAATGAGTAAATGTTCACTAATGTCATGGAGGTTGTTGCTACTTTTATTAGTCTGTCAGCAATCTGTGTAGTGCAAAGAAGTGTTGATACCTTATTTCATGCTAAAAATTCACACATTGCTGACATGCATGAGGCTGCTGCGACTGGATTTTCCTCATGGAAAAGATGAACTAAGAAAACAAACAGTGAAAGATCAACGAAACAGCTCTGTTTCCATCTGGTTGCACCTAAACAAAGAGAAGATTGAGACTTTAAAGCTGACTTCTCTTTTTCCAGGTCGTTGACCCTGGAGGAGGCCACTTTTAAACCCCTATTAAATTTGTGAAGTACTGATATCATGTGAGAAGCTGCTATGATGCCCGGTGATGCTCTTTGTCGTGCTTTATCATTCATTCTTTTCCTTTGTGGCTTCAGATGTCAGCTGTCAAACTTGGGGAGCTGGGGGAGGTTCCTTCTCTTCTGGTGGTTTCAAAACAGCGATTCTATTTCCTGGAGATGGCATCAGAAACACAGTGAGTAGAGCAGCGTCACAGGACATAGAGAGCACTTGTCCAGTATGTTTTTTTTATATATATACTTAATTGCCAGAATGTACAGATAAATTTTAAATTTGCTTACACTGCATGTTATTTGCATTCTTGCAATATTATTTGTATATCTGCATTAATTATGTATGTATTTAAATAAATATATTAGTCATAGATGTTTTTCTACTTTCAAAAAAAGGAAAAAGAAAATAGTCAATTCAGGTATTATATTTTTAAGGTAAAAATTCTGTGTGATTACATACTTAGTGTTCCATACAAATTGTTATTTGAAATATTCCATAATCAGAAAATTATTCTAGTGCATCCCTACATAATGCAACTTCTTCTGTCCTTGGACCTACAGCTCATACAAGATGCAGTCAAAAGCTTGTGAAACTGTTCCTGTTGTGCAGAGAGTAATGTGCATGTGGCAGATGATTCAAAAACTTTTGCTGAGTTATTATTCCAGCTTTCCTTGCACCTGAGTTACACACATTTTAGTGACATTTGGGATTAACCATGGATCAGAAACTTCCAGCGAGGAACAGCAACGAGGATTGATGATTATGATGTTGTGGGCGAGAAACTCAAGCACTCCCATTACGTTCTGAGTGGTTGTGTTGTCATTTTGAAGAGTATAGTTGCCAGAACCATTGTTCAGGTTTTTTGCACTGCAAATTTCCCTCAGACACCTCAGAACGTCACAGTGGTACTCAGCATTAACCCTGTGGGATGGATTCAAGGATTACAACCCTGCAAATGTCAAAAGAAACCATAAAATGCTCTTGCTTGCACTTCTGACCTGATGGAGATTCCTCACTCTTGAAGGTTGCAACCCCGCCGTGAAGAATGCTGTGGGTTTCTAAGTCATCCTGTGCTCACTGATAGGGATCCTCACAGACGCCTCTCTGCTCAGAGAGTCAGGACATCAGAATGCGCACATACCTGCGGTCTCAAAAACATGTGTAACTCAGATGTAGATGATTAAGCGACAAAATTTGTTACACTTAACCACAAAAGTTTTCACTTGCACCTGCCAAATGCACATTACTGTGCAGCTCTCCAGTTGTGCACAACATCAGCAGTTGCATTGCATCACATATAAGGAAAATCTCCACAAAATAACCCATTAATGTGGAAAAAATGGGCAAACTCAAGACACAGCATGACTGCTATGTACTGCAAAAAATGTTAAGTACAGAATTTTGAGGAAACACAAGTAAAAACAGGTAAAACCTTATTAGAAATAGGATGCCAAGCAACTTCTCAATGTCATCAAAAGCAGGAGGACCTCAACTTGAAAGTTTTATGCATATGAGTTTCACACAAACATCAGAAATATAGGAAAAAATAACTGAAAGCTTAAGTTTCAGGAGTCTTAAAGATAACTTTTAGGTATAAAGCCAAGTCAGAGAGATATTGACGCAATACATTCCAATTAATCAAAAAGGTAATTAAATCCTGCTGGTGTGGACAGTGATTCAAAAGAGGGCGCCACACTGCAGTTAACAATTATGACTTCTAACACTGGTGTGCAAGTCCACACCCTCCATTTAGGATGTGGATTATATTGCATAACCTGCCCAGGTTTCTGGGTCACATCTTGAGAACACATTGACCCCGAAGTGTCTCCGGACTGTGGAGTTTTGTCTCCTTCTGCAAGTTTCGGCCCCTTTGTTATTCTGCCTTTCCTCCGTCACTTAGATCAAAAGCTTTTCTCATCGAAACAAGATTGATTGCTTTTAGACATGAGCCCATGCTGTGACGTCTTTCAAAGTTTGCTGTGATTTAGACTTTAGGAACTGACTCCTCTTGTTCTAGGCACTCTTTTCCTCAACCTTGAAAAATGAGGTATTGTGTGAGTTATGACCATGATTGTACTGAATAAACTTTGGCTTTAACAAACAAATTTTAAAGTGTCGTTCTGGCAGTCACACATCCAAATGTCAGAGATCAAGTAAACCATTTAATCCATCTCACCGTGACAGCTCATTTTCTGCACGTTCTGATGCCTTGCGTCGTTTCCTCCCAGCAGAGGACAGCTGTCTGATTGGCTACAGAAGAGGGACAGCCACCCAATCATGGAGCTCAGCTATCTGGAGGTGGGGCTTGGTTCTCAGAGCATCCACATGGAGTTTGGGGATGGCGGCGTGGCGTACACTCTCCTCGTGAGGGACAGTTTACGCTGCAGACGCTTCTTTGGCGTTTTGACAGGTAAAAGAAAATCTGCCAAATACGAGCAAAGTGGAAAATTGTTTCTGTTAATGTATGGAAAAGCACATAAAAGGAAGTTTTTTTTTCTGAATGTAGTCAGAGAAATAAACTCAGTGACCCCACTCTCTCTGTACTTACTGGTTATACTGGTTTTTAGCACTTTCCTCGAGGCGCTTTGATGGAAGATGCCACAAAACAAACCGGGGACTAATTTAGGTTTGAAAAAAAGAAAAAAGTTGTACTGTTTAATCCCTCAGGCAGGTATTGGAACAGCATGTTCCTCTCACAGGCATTGCACCGCAGAAACCCAACCTACTCCCCTCACAAACTAATACTATACCATATGTGTGCTGCGTGACGCAAATTTCAGCCCCGTCCCCCTCAGTGTTGGGTTCACACAGACTCACTACATCCTGCCCAGACCAACTTGTCTGTGAGGGGAGGACCAGCGGCTGAGAGGAAAACCTTTTATTAGATGGGGGCTCCTGCTTCAGGCCTGGAATGTCTGGAAAAATATGGAAAATGAATTTGACAATAACCAGTCCCTAAATGTGCCGTGAAAGCAGCAAAACATTTTGGCACATCTTGGAAAAGTATTGCTCCTCGTTCTCGTACATGTAACTGGACGTTTTGGGAAAATTTGTTCTAGAGAATGTGACTTACGGAGATGTTTTTCATAAGTACTGTTTCAGTTTAAGGGCGCAGAACTCCAGTGTTTCTTTTAATTCTTTCTTTCGTTCTTCCTTTTAACTTTTCTGTTTTAAATTAGAGACTTCTGATTAGTTTCACGCAGCACAGATACGCAAACGGGGCTATTTAAGGAGAGGTTTGGCCATTTCTTGTTACTGAATTTTGATACCTGGATTAGATGAATTGAGGAGTCTCTCAGGTTGAGGAAAGAAGCTGCTCTGTTGTCTCATGATCAGACAGAAGCAGAACAACTGATTTATAACATAAGATTTCATGTTGACATTGCAACCAAGCTACATTGGTGTTGATTTATTACTATGAGGACATATTATTACTATGGAATGTTTCCAACTTCAGCTTTAGCTCAACAAAATTACTATTACCCAGAAACTGAATCTGTCAGCTGAAAAATTACATGTTACATGCAACAGTAAGGTTCATAAAACAAACTTCTTTTTTTTTTTAAATTGCCATATTACAGTTATTAATCTCAAACACCTGTAGATAAATAGATACAGTACATAACCTCATCCCTGTGCATCCTGCAAACAGCTGTGTAGAGGAAAAAATATTGTTCTAGATAAGTTGCAGCTTTCTTTCACTAGCATCCAAATAAATGTCCACACTAACAAGATTAAGGTGTTAATGAAGGGGGTGGTGGTGATGCTCATACCACTTTTGTCCACAGGGGCCGCCAGAATGGACATAAGAGGAAATTTCCTCTTCAACCAGCTAAAAATCTGCACAGATTAACATTTATTTGTGAAAAGAGAGCAAAACCTAGCATGGAAAGACTTTTAAAAAAGAAAAAAAGAAAAAAACTGAAAAATGTCAAAAGGATAGTTGTGACAGATACACTAATATGAGTTTCCTTGCAAAGTTTGAAGAGTAAAAACAATGATTTCAGTAATTATACTTTTAAAAAATAAAACAAACCCAAACTCACTGAGAGGATCAACAGTTTCTGTACTTTCTTCCAGGAGGAAGAGGGAGTCTATTTCAAACATTTTTTGACTTTGCTGCAAATCGTTCAAATTACATTTTAGAGTCATTTTCCAACACATGCTTTGCTTTTCTTTTCCTTTTCATCTCTCTTCTTGTTTCTCTAGTTTCCCCTCTAACCTCTGAGAGCTTTTTCTTTCTGTCTAATTTCATAAACAACATCATTTAGTGCCTTGTATTCTCCATGGCTGAAAATGATTCCAGATTGCTTTCAGGAAGACCACGGAGATTGTCCAAGACCGTGCAGACAAGCAAAACACGACTAATGTTTTGTAATAACCTTCCAGGTGCATCTCTGAAAAAATGCATAAAAATCTAATGTTTCTCTTGTAGAAATCAGCATTTAGGTGCCAAATAGGTGCCAGGTTGCTATTATGGCAAACTCTCTTTTCCTGATGCCAAATGAACCACAAAACAGCTGTTGTACAGTCATTTTCTGTCCAGAGAAGTACGGAAAAGCTTAACCATAACAAACCCCATCTATTGTCCAAGTTGGCTCCCACCATGTGGATAAAACCACAGCTGGAATGATGGCTGGAAGAGGGAGAGAGAAGGAGAGAGGATGTGGTTATAACTGGGACAGTTTTCTGGAGCTGAGAAACAAACTGAGTCTGATACAACTTTATTGAAACATGAGCGATAACACGAGACCTCTGGAGTCTTTAGCCAAAAGAGACAAAAGAAAGGGGCCTGTTACTGATCTTCTGCTTTTGTAGGCCAGTTGATTTCATCTCACACAGAGGAACTTGTCAGTTTTCATTGTTGTCGTCAAACCGTGTAAAAGGACATTGAAGTGATTGATGCTTTAACCCAACTTTGGGTTTTAGGATGAAGTGCACCTTTAGCTGTAGCTCTCATATCAAAAGTGTGATCTTATCCTGTATCGCACCGTCTCATCTGAGCTGTACAACATATCAAAGAGTTTATATTGTTTCTGATCTCGTGTGAAAATCATCTGGGGTGTTGGTGTTGGAGGTTGAGGCAGCCAGAGAGTCTGGGACTGAAACAAGAGGAAGAAGGACAACTGACACAGACCAGAGCACCAACCAAAGCCCATCGGCTGCAAACTTTGTTCCCGACACGCTCGGCCAGTCACCTTTGCTTACTTGTGATTGCGCTCTTGGATGGCACCCCGGTAAAGCTGTCCACGCTAACACGTTATTTGATTTTTTTTTTCTGGTTTGTCTTGACAATCGCTGTTTCTCCTCAACACGTGAAACCGATCCGCCAACAATGTGAGAGACTGCAGCTTTTCACGAGAGCGGTCGAGCCATCTGTCATTTTTGTCCAATTTTGAGGGAGAAGCTGAAACTCATTCCTGGCTTCTTTTTTTTTTTTTTTTTTTCTTTTTATTAGACATTTTGCTTTCAAAAAAGAAAAGATTACAAGACTGACAACAGAAATGCATTTGATTAAAACTGACCTTTTTTTTGTTTATAGAAACAGCAGAGACGTGTCAGGAAACAGGGCAAGAATGTTACCTTTTTCATCCAACAGCAACACTGTTTGATGAAGAATCCACAACATGTGAACAATCAACGGTTCAACATTTAACAACCAAAGTTTTTAGTCAAGAAAAAGGTTCTTTTGCAAATATTTTCAGTCAAGTATCCATCGTAGTTTGTGCTCCACAATTGGCAAGCTTTCATTTCTTTCTGTGCATACAGGACGTATGAACCAACTCTCAAATGGCATCCTTAAAATGCATATTAAAAAATTAGTACAGCGGTGAATTCTCATTAAAATAGCACTAAAATGTGTTGAGAAGTCCTGAGTTTCAAAAGCAACCGACTGCTGAAAGTAAATTTCAATGTTTACATGTTTTTTAATCAGATATTTCCTGTTTAAATCATAGTTTAGCCGCTTTTCGAAAGTATTTAGCCGAGGAAAAATTCTTCTAAAGCTTTGCTTTGCCTTTTCACACACCCACTGATACTCTCCTGGGAATATATGTTTTTGAAAAGTGGAAAAGTGGAAAAATGATATTGACAACTCTTCTTCTGCTGTCCTTTGCACCTTTGACATTAGACAAGTATTGATAAGTCAGAAAGTGCCTCTGCTGTTAACCTATTATTTCTTCCTCACTCCTCCTCAGTGTCCCTTTAAATCCTTTTGAGGTCTGTCTATTCAGACTTGACCGTGAAGCCTCACTGCAGATATCCTCTCTGCCCTGTATTGTTGTCACACTCAATGACACGCTACAATTCGTGGATGTAAGCGTGACCCAGGGCTTTGTATTCCCTGCATTTTCTCACCCTGCCGATTCTATGGAGCTGAAATCTTACACCTGCAACCAGAGACCTTTTTGGCTTCTTTATGGTAGTTACAATAGCAGAAGAAGAAGTCTCAGATCATGTTTGGCTTTTGTGTAGAGACCTCTTTTCCATGGATATTTGGGTGTCACATCTACAGGCTACTGTGCCTTTTCTGTGCCCTTTTCAGGTTAGAGGGAGGAGTTGTTTTCTGTCACTCAGTAATCTGCATCATTTTTGAAATAAGTCTTTGGAATTTGTCTTTAATTCTGGGGGTGAAATCTTGATCCAGTGTTTCTTTTGGTTTCAAATCAGCTTTAAAAATCTTGATTTTTTTTTGAGTACTTTTGAGAAAAAATGTTATCTTTGGTAACGTGCATTAGTCAATCAATGGATTACTTCTTTAATTTATTGATAGATTGTGTGTTTGTAAATGTCGAAAAAGTGAAAAATAACCATTATAGCTTTTTCAAAACCCAAGTTGGCTCTTTTAAATTGATCATTTTGTTCAACCAAAAGTCAAAAACCAAATTATGTGCAATTTATGATTCCATAAAACCCAGAAAACCAACCAGTTCTCTCATTTGAGAGGCTGAAAACGTTGAATGTATGTTGGACCAGTCCTGGCCCTTTCTGAAGTGAGCTATTGCTTTTACCAAACGGTTACCAAGTATGATAACATGTTAGCTATAGACTGTTTTATCAGCATGTTTATAAAGCATCAATAAGAAAGAGATTTTTAAAGAAATAGATCCTCCTGGCAGCCTGCACATACTGATGGTTGCTGCCCTGTTAGCTTAACCTAGCCTTGCCTAGCAGTTACCACAGCAGTTGACTTAACCTCCTAGCCTGTGTTATCAGTTAATCAATCAAGTTTATTTGTTAAATATATGATGAATTGTGTTCAGAAATCCTCTTGTACAATCTCAGATTGCTTGATTCTAGTTGTACATTTTTATAATTGAGTATATCTCATTTTTTCTTCATTTTCTTCAGTATTTGCACGTGAGAACATCTTCGGTAATCTAAAGCAAGTCCAGATGCCTTTGACCCTGAAGGTGTAGCGCAACCTGGATGACTTTAAGTGCCATCTTTTTTTTTCTTTCTTTAGGAATTGTCCGTGAGCTGGCCCACAAATCCGACAGCAAGCTAAAGTCCATCTCCACCACGAGGCTCAACCCTCAGCACCATCTCTGGTATGCTCCACACAGCCACTGCACACCGCCCCTGTCCAGGGAGGTAACCATTGGACGCAGTCAGAAAATGGCAGACAACTTTGATTTTATTTGTTCATGTGCTGAAAGATGTGGTCTAAACAGTGTTGTGCGCAGTTCTGTGTGTGGCTGGGAGGTGCAAGTTAAAGGGAGTTTTTGGCTGTAGGAGCTCTAACACTGCACATTTCTGACACATCTTTAGTTGATTACAATCAGCTTTTTTTAGACTTCATTTTGTAAAACTGCACCACCAAATTAGCTGCAAAACCACATCTTAATTTGTAACATGTGTTGCGCTACAAATCCTGACGCATACATGTCATGTTTTGTCGCCTTCGGTAGTTTTCGGCT
Organism: Acanthurus leucopareius; assembly: GCA_029814765.1. Classification (NCBI taxonomy): domain Eukaryota; kingdom Metazoa; phylum Chordata; class Actinopteri; order Acanthuriformes; family Acanthuridae; genus Acanthurus; species Acanthurus leucopareius. Next base: position 4,941,618 of record JAQMCX010000041.1, on the reverse strand, counting down.
CCTTTTTTTTCTTGTTATTTTTCTCCCCAAAACGGAAGAAAGTAGCTTTCTCCAGGTTCTCACTGAATAGGAATTCGGTTATCTCAACAAAAGGTTTACTTCAGAGAAGGAAGGTGCTAACGTCTCTCGCAAACAAGTGCAAGCTGGTCTAAAAAAATAGCTGTGAGTAATCAAACATTTCATGGATATTGACGTAGTGTATATGCCTTTGTAGCAGTTTGGACAACCTGGCAAACAGACTTATCCAACAAGCAGAAGTTAAATAAATAAGTTTACCTTTAGTTTGGATAAGAAAATGAATAATGGTGCAGTGGTGAAGAATAGGTTAGCTCACTAATACCTCCAACCTCCAAATTTATGGTTTGTTTTTTAGGCTACAGCTTCACAGCTGAAAAAAATCAAAAACTAAATACAAATCAAAGCGGCCCCTTCATGCGTTTGCGAGACAGCTAACCACAGTCTCAGAACACACTCGCAGTGTTTTCACAATCCAGGACCTGTCAGCTATTATGTCAATTATCCCCTTTGCTTCACAGTTACTGTGAAATTCACCATGTGATGCTGAAGTGCTTCCATCTGAGACGCCGCAGTAGCACCTGCCAGCCACAAGCCACCACAACACAGTGTTATCTTTATGAAAACTGCTACCGTGCTTTGAACTACACAACAGCCACTTCAGGTGCAGTGGCAGATTGTTGTGCTAATGTGTGTGTGTGACAAAACCCTTCATTTCTTTTTGATCTGCTAGGCCGCTGGTGTGTGAAGACATCCAGGCAGATGTGGAGGATGGCCAGCTGCAGTTTTTCTACATTCTGGCTTTCATCCTGCAAGGTAACATGACCACTAATTCTGCGAAAAAAACAAACTTGCTTGTGCATTTTCTTTTGTTGGGTCTGTCATTTGCCAAATATCTGTCTTATGTCATGACAGGGATCTGCTTTCACCTGCATTCTTAAATCTAACCAAGTCTTGCTTTTCTGCACGTTCACTTGCTACCAGACAGATAAGATTTCAAACTCAGCATGTCATGTATGATGAGTGGACATGTGGATTTATGGTTGCTAAACTCACGAGTCAGCACCAGAAATACCAGTTACAGAACAATGTGCAATGTTCCCAATACATGTGCATGTTCAGCTGCATTTAAAATAAGATTTTGGATGCTGAAGAATGTGATTAATGGTTTAATATATGCAGCTCAAAGCTTTTTTTTTCTCATTTGCATTGAAGTCTTAAGCTCACAGTGAAAAGAAGAATAGAAGCAGAATAAGCCAGATCATAAACATTCATTTTAGGCAGCAGGAAGAAAGCCAAGAGCTAATGCCCCAATAAAAGCCCCCATAATTTTCCTGAAACCTTGAAATAAAACAAAGTGCCAGGAAAAAATGCTAAATCAGAAAAATAGCTTGAGATTCTATGCAAGATTTTATCTCCTTTAAGATTAGACCAAATTATAAAGAGGAGGACTGAAGTTGTGGGGAAGTGGCTGATGCAAAAGATCAGTGTTAATGACCCTTCACATAAAAATGAGGTAGAAGTCTGTTTTTTGAAGTTGACTGTATGACAGACAGCTTGACTGGTATGTATGTTGTCGTGTGTGTGTGTGTGTGTGTTTGTGTGTGTGTGTGTGTGTGTGTGTGTGTGTGTGTGTGTGTGTGTGTGTGTGTGTG